>JAJEOU010000287.1:6853369-7039122 GCA_021534815.1 Acrocephalus arundinaceus | reverse complement strand
TCCTCTTGGACCCCAAAGTTCCCATTGGGACCCCAAGGTCCCCTCCTGCCACTCCAGAGTCCCCTTGGACCCCAAATCCTTTTGGACACCAAAGTCCTTCCTGGGAGCCCAAAGTCCCATTGGGACCCAAGGTTCCTCCTGCCACCCGAAATCCCCATTGGGACCCCAAAGTCCCCTTTGGACACCAACGTCCCCCCTACCACCCCAAAGTCCCTCCTGGGACCCCAAAGTCCCCATGGGGACCCTAAGGTCCCTCCTGCCACCCCAAGGTCCCCTCCTGCCACTCCAGAGACCCCCTTGGGGACCCTAAAGTCCTCCTGCCACCCCAAATCCCCCTTGGGACCCCAAAGTCCCTTTTGGGACCCCAAAAGTCCCATGGGGACCCTAAAGTCCCTCTGGGACCCCAAAGGTCCCTCCTGCCACTCCAGAGTGCCCCTTGGGACATCAAAAGTCCCCCTTGGGACCCCAAAATCCCCTTGGGACCCAAAGTCCCCTGCTGGGACCCAAAGTCCCGCTCCTGGGACCCCAAAGTCCTCTGGGGACCCCAAATTCCCATTGGGACCCCCAAGGTCCCTCCTGCCACCTCCAGGTCCCCCTTGGACCCCAAAGTCCCTTTTGGGACACCAAAGTCCTTCCTGGGACCCCCAGTCCTCATGGGGACCCCAAGTCCCTCTTGCCACCCCAGAGTCCCTGCTGGGGCCCCAATCCCATGGGGACCCTAAAAGTCCCTCCTGCCACCCCAGAGTCCCGCTGGGACCCCAAAGTCCTCTTGGGGACACAAAGGTCCCATTTGGGACCCCAAGTCCCCTCCTGCACCCCAGAGTCCCTCTGCCACCCCAAATCCCTTCCTGGACCCCAAAGGTCCCTTTGGGACCGCCAACGCCCTACCAACCCAAAAGTCCTTCTGGGCCCCACAAAATCCCTCTGGACCCGAATGCCCTCCTGCCACTCCCAGAGTCCGCCTTGGACACTCAAAGTCCCCTACCATCCCAAAGTCCCTGCTGGGACCCATAGTCCCTCCTTGCCCCTCCAAAATCCCCTCGGCCTCCAAAGGTCCTCTTGGGGACCCCAAAGCTCCTGTGGACCCCGAAGTCCCTGCTGGGGACCCAAAATCCCACTGGGACCCCAAAGTCCTGCTGGGACCCAAAGTCCCTCCTGACCCAAAATCCCCCTTGGCACCCAAGTCCCTGCTGGGACCCCAAAGTCCCTCCTGCCACCCAAAATCCCCTCCTGCCACCCTATGACCTCCTGGTGTCACCCCTGGTGTCCCTCCCGGTGTCCCCGTGGCTGGCAGCGATCGCCCCACGTTGGGCACCAATAAACTCGTCCGGGTCTCATTTTGGGACAAATTCCCGGAATTCCGCCCGTTCCTCCAGGAGTTCCCGGGATTTTCCGGCACAAACCGCGGCGCTTTGGCTGCTCTGGGATGTTCTGGGATCCCCAAAATCCTCCCTGATGTGAATTTGATCATCCCAGAGGGATTTTTCCCCATTAATAATTCCCGTTTTATTTAATTATTTAAAAATTTGGAATTTCATTAATAATTCCGTTTGATGCCCCGTCACACCCGGGGTTTGGTTTTTGGGGTTTTTTTGTTAAAGGCATAAAAATCTTCCAATAAAATCTTTTTTATCATTATTATTTTTGGGGTTTTTTGGGGTTTTTTTGGTTAAAGGCATAAAATCCTCCAATTCCACTTCTTTTTATTATTAATTTTGTTTTCCCTTTTAAAATACTTTCTTGGTTAAAGGCATAAAATCTTCCAATCCCACTTTTTTATCATTATTATTTTTGGGGTTTTTTGGGGGTTTTTGGGGTTTTTTTTGGTTAAAGGCATAAAATCCTCCAATCCCGCTTTTTTTAATCATTATTATTTTTGGGGGGTTTTTTTGGTTAAAGGCATAAAATCTTCCAATAAAATCTTTTTTTATCATTATTATTTTTCGGGTTTTTTTGGGGTTTTTTGGGGTTTTTTTTTGGTTAAAGGCATAAAATCTTCCAATCCCGCTTTTTTATCATTATTATTTTTGGGGTTTTTTGGGTTTTTTGGGGTTTTTTTGTTAAAGGCATAAAAATCTTCCAATAAAATCTTTTTTAATCATTATTATTTTTTGGGGTTTTTTTTGGTTAAAGGCATAAAACTCTTCCAATAAAATCTTTTTTATCATTATTATTTTGGGGTTTTTGGGGGCTTTTTTGGGTTTTTTTTGGTTAAAGGCATAAAATCTTCCAATAAAATCTTTTTAATCGTTATTAATTTTGGGGTTTTTTTTGGGTTTTTTTTGGTTAAAGGCATAAAAATCTTCCAATAAAATCTTTTTTAATCGTTATTAATTTTGGGGTTTTTTTTGGGTTTTTTTTGGTTAAAGGCATAAAATCTTCCAATCCCACTTTTTTTTAATCATTATTATTTTGGGGGGTTTTTTTTGGTTAAAGGCATAAAAATCTTCCAATAAATTTTTTTTTAATCGTTATTAATTTTGGGGTTTTTTGGGGTTTTTTTGGTTAAAGGCATAAAATCCTCCAATCCCACTATTTTTAATCATTATTAATTTTTGGGTTTTTTTTTTTTGGTTAAAGGCATAAAAATCTTCCAATAAAATCTTTTTTAATCATTATTAATTTGGGGTTTTTTTGGTTTTTTTTTTGGTTAAAGGCATAAAAATCTTCCAATAAAATCTTTTTTATCGTTATTATTTTTGGGGTTTTTGGGGTTTTTTTTTGGTTAAAGGCACAAAATCCTCCAATCCCACTTTTTAAAATTATTATTATTATTTTTCCCTTTTAAAATACTTTCTTGGTTAAAGGCATAAAATCTTCCAACCCCCCTTTTTTATCATTATTATTTTGGGGTTTTTTTGGGGTTTTTGGGGTTTTTTTTTTGTTAAAGGCATAAAATCTTCCAATAAAATCTTTTTTAATCATTATTAATTTTGGGATTTTTTTGGGTTTTTTGGTGTTTTTTTTTTTGGTTAAAGGCATAAAAATCTTCCAATAAAATCTTTTTTAATCGTTATTAATTTTGGGATTTTTTTGGGGTTTTTTTGGTTAAAGGCATAAAATCCTCCAATCCCACTTTTTTATTATCATTATTATTTTTTGGGGTTCTTTTTTTGGTTAAAGGCATAAAAATCTTCCAATAAGATCTTTTTTAATCATTATTAATTTGGGGGTTTTTTTGGGTTTTTTTTGGTTAAAGGCATAAAAATCTACCAATAAAATCTTTTTTTATCATTATTATTTTTGGGGTGTTTTTGGGTTTTTTTTTGTTAAAGGTATAAAATCCTCCAATCCATCTCTTTTATTATTATAATTGGTTTTCCCTTTGTAAAATTACTTTTGGTTAAAAGCTAAAATCTTCCAGTCTCTCCTTTTTTATAATCAGTTATTATTTTTTGGTTTTTTTTGGTTAAAAGCATAAAGAAATTCTCCAATGAAAATTTCTTTTATCATTATTTATTTTTTGGGTTTTTGGTTTTAATCTCTCCTAAAAAGGAATAAAAAGGGAAAAGGGAAAAAAGGAAAAAAGGAAAAGGGAAAAAAAAAAAGGGAAAAAAGGAATAAAAAGGGGAAAAAGGGAAAAAAGGGAAAAGGAATAAAAGGAAAAAAGGAATAAAAAGGGAAAAAAGGAAAAAAAAGGGGAAAAGGAAAAAAAAAAAAGGGAAAAAGGAAAAAAAGGAAAAAAAATGGATAAAAAGGAAAAAAAAAAAAAAAGGGAAAAAGGAAAAAAAAAAAGGATAAAAAAGGAAAAAAAAAGGGAAAAAGGGAAAAAAAAAGGGAAAAAGGGAAAAAAGGGAAAAAGAAAAAAGGGGAAAAGGGAACAGGGAAAAAAAGGAATAAAAAGAAAAAAGGGAAAAAGGAATAAAAAGGGAAAAAAGTATAAAAAGGGAAAAAGGAATAAAAAGGGAAAAGGAAAAAAAAGGGAAAAAGGAAAAAAGAAAAAAAGGAAAAAAAAGGAAAAAAAAAAAAGGAAAAAGGAAAAAAAGGAAAAAAGGAAAAAAAAAAGGAAAAAGGAAAAAAGAAAAAAAGGATGAAAAAGGAATAAAAGGAAAAAAAAAGGAAAAAGGGAAAAAAAAGGAAAAAGGGAAAAAAGGGAAAAGGGAAAAAAGAAAAAGGGGAAAGGGAAACAGGAAAAAAGGATAAAAGAAAAAAGGAAAAAAGGAATAAAAAGGGAAAAAAGGAATAAAAAGGGAAAAGGAAAAAAAAAAGGGGAAAAAGGAAAAAAAGGAAAAAAAGGAAAAAAAGGAAAAAAAAGGGAAAAAAAGGAAAAAAAAGGAAAAAAGGAAAAAAGAAAAAAGGAAAAAAGGAAAAAAGGAATAAAAGGAAAAAAAAGGGAAAAAGGAATAAAAAGGAAAAAAATGAAATAAAAGGAAAAAAAAAGGAAAAAAAGGAATAAAAAGGAAAAAAAGGAAAAAAAAGAAAAAAAAGGAAAAAAAAGGAGAAAAGGAATAAAAAGGAAAAAGAGAGTGAAAAAAATTTGTCTGCAGCGAGAATCGGCTAAAAAAATTTTAAAAAATAAATCTAAAAAATTTTAAAAATTAATTAATAAAAAAATTAAAAGCCAAAACAAAAAGCAGAATTAAAAAAAAAAAAGCCAATGGAATGCAATTGGGACTAAAAGATGCTGCGGGCAGGGACAAAAAAAATTAAAATTCCCCATCCACCATAAATGGGACGTTAAAATTGGTGCAATGGAAGAGCAATGATGGGATTGGAGTTTGTGCATTCCCTGTGCTGGAATGTTCAACCTCTGCTGGGATTCCTGGCCTGGGCTCTGGGACAACAACTGGGACAACAACTGGGAGAACAACTGGGAGGACTGGGAGGAGCTGCTGGTGGCACTTACTGCGAGGGCCGGCGCCGGCACCGGTGTCGAAGTAGGAGAAGAGCGAGTCCAGCTCGTCGGGGCAGAAGAGCGAATCCCGGCGGAATTTCCTCTCCAGGGTGGCGGCTGCTCCGTGTGGTTGGGGTTGGGAAATTCAGGATTAGTGACCAGGAAAAAGGAGACACAGCCCTGGTTGGGTTTGCATGCCCAGCAAAATAATAATTCTCAAAATAATATAAATTTTGGATCAAAGTCATGTGAGAGCAGCCAGAACCTTCCTAAGAACACAAAATGTCACAGATTTCTGAGCCAAGTCATCCCAGAGCAGCCAGAACCTTCCTGAGAATCCAAAATGACCAAAGTCATCCCAGAGCAGCCAGAACCTTCCTGAGAACCCAAAATATCAGAAATTTCTAATCAAAGTCATCTCTAAGTAGCCAGAACCTTCCTGAGAACCTAAAATAACACAAATTTCTGACCAAAGTGATCCAGGAGTAGGCAGAACCTTCCTGAGAACCCCAAATGTCACAGATTTCTGAGCAAAGTCAGCTCAGAGCAGCCAGAACCTTCCTAAAACAAAAAATTAACACAAATTTCTGACCAAAGCCATGTCAGAGCAGCCAGAACTTTCCTAAGAACCCAGAATGTCACAGATTTCTGAACCAAAGTCATCCCAGAGCAGCCAGAACCTTCCTGAGAACCCAAAATATCAGAAATTTCTAACCAAAGTCATCTCTGAGTAGCCAGAACCTTCCTGAGAACTTAAAATAACACAAATTTCTGATCAAAGCCACGTCAGAGCAACCAGAACCTTCCTGAGATCCCAAAATGTCACAGATTTCTGAGCAGAGTCATCCCAGAGCAGCCAGAACCTTCCTAAAACATGAAATTTACACTAATTTCAAACCAAAGCCATGTCAGAGCAGCCAGAACCTTCCTAAGAACACAAAATGTCACAGATTTCTGAGCAGAGTCATCCCAGAGCAGCCAGAACCTTCCTAAAACATGAAATTTACACTAATTTCAAACCAAAGCCATGTCAGAGCAGCCAGAACCTTCCTAAGAACCCAAAATGTCACAGATTTCTGAACCAAAGTGATCCCAGAGCAGCCAGAACCTTCCTGAGAACCCAAAATATCAGAAATTTCTAACCAAAGTCATCTCTGAATAGCCAGAACCTTCCTGAGAAACCTAAAATAACACGAATATCTGACCAAAGTCATCTCAGAGCACTGGAAACTGCCAGAACCTTTCCTGAGCAACCAAAATATCAGAATTTTCTGACCAGAGCCTTCCCAGAGCAGCCAGAACCTTCCTGAGAACCCAAAATATCAGAAATTTCTAATCAAAGTCATCTCTAAGTAGCCAGAACCTTCCTGAGAACTTAAAATAACACAAATTTCTGATCAAAGCCATGTCAGAGCAGCCAGAACCTTCCTGAGATCCCAAAATGTCACAGATTTCTGAGCAGAGTCATCCCAGAGCAGCCAGAACCTTCCTAAGAACCCAAAATGTCACAGATTTCTGAGCTAAGTCAGCCCAGAGGACCAGAACCTTCCTAAAACAAAAAATTAACACAAATTTCTGGCCAAAGTCATGTCAGAGCAGCCAGAACCTTCCTAAGAACCCAAAATGTCACAGATTTCTGAACCAAAATAATCCCAGAGCACTGAAAGCAGCCAGAACCTTCCTAAGAACCCCAAATGTCACAAATTGCTGACCAAAGTGATCCAGGAGTAGGCAGAACCTTCCTGAGAACCCAAAATGTCACAGATTCCTGAGTAGTCATCCCAGAGCAGCCAGAACCTTCCTAAAACATGAAATTAACACCAATTTCTGATCAAAGCCATGTCAGAGCAACCAGAACCTTCCTAAGAACCCAAAATGTCACAGATTTCTGAGCAGAGTCATCCCAGAGCAGCCAGAACCTTCCTAAAACATGAAATTTACACTAATTTCAAACCAAAGCCATGTCAGAGCAGCCAGAACCTTCCTAAGAACCCAAAATGTCACAGATTTCTGAACCAAAATAATCCCAGAGCACTGAAAGCAGCCAGAACTTTCCTAAGAACCCCAAATGTCACAAATTGCTGACCAAAGTGATCCCAGAGTAGGCAGAACCTTCCCAAAGAACTCAAAATACCATAAAATTCTGACCAGAGTCATCTCAGAGCACCCAGAACCTTCCTAGGAACCCAAAAAAACATTAATATCTGACCAAAGTGATCCCAAAGCACTGGAAACAGCCAGAACATTTCCTGAGCAACCAAAATATCAGGAATATCTGACCAAAGTCATCCCAGAACCTTTCCAAGAACTCAAAATACCAGAAATTTTTGAACAAAGTAATCTCTCAGCAGCCAGAGCCTTCCTAAGCACAGCCTCTCTTACAGAGATAAAAAACCCAAAGGATTTAAAATCCATTTCAAAGCAGGAATCTGGAAAAGAAAAAAGTGCCCAAATGACCTTGGAGATCACTGGGTCATATGAATACATATTATAAAGTTGGCTCTTGACAAATATTAAAATGAATGCTAAATAAAATTTAAATTAAATTAAGTAAAATTTTATTGAAAATAAGATTAAAATTATAATGTATCATGTAGGAAAGTTTTGCTGTAATAATACAAATAATAGTTTCTTTTAATAGCAATAATAATAATAAAGTATATAATATATAATATTATATTATATATATTATATACTAATAATTAATAGTACAAGTAGTTTATTTTACTTCTGCTATTAATGAAACTTAGAAATAAGTAGTGTGATGAATATATATATATTTCTTAGGCTATAGCATGATATTAAAGTAAAGTTGGCTCTTGGCAAATATTAAAATGAATGCTAAATAAAATTTAAATTAATTTAAGTAAAACTTCATTGAAAATAAAATTAAAATTATCATGTATCATGTGGGAAGGTTTTGTTGTAATAATACAAATAATAGTTTCTTTTAATAATAATAATTATTAATATAATATAATATATTATAACATTATGCCTTTGCAGAAGGAAATGGATTTGCCCAAACCCACCACGAGGGGATGGAGCCACTGCTCTATCAGTATCACTTGATGACAAAAATTCCCATTTTTCAAACATTAAAATGAGGCATTTGCAGCTCTCTGAGGGAACTGGGTTTGCCCAAAGCAGCCATGAGGGGATGGAGCTGCTGCTCTGAGGTATTTTGTCCACCTGAAGCATAAAATTCCCATTTCTCAAAGGTTAAAATGAGGCATTTGAAGCTCTCTGAGGGAATTGGGTTTGCCCAAAGCACCCATGAGGGGATGGAGCTGCTGCTCTGGGGTGTTTTGTCCACCTGAGGCCTAAAATTCACATTTCTCCAACTTCAAAATGTTAAAATGAGGCATTTGCAGCTCTCTGGACCTACCTTTCCCGACGGAACTGGGTTTGACCAAAGCAGCCATGAGAAGATGGAACTGCTGCTGTGAAGTGTTTTGTCTACTTGATGACAAAAATTCCCATTTCTCAAACTTCAAAATGAGACATTTGCAGCTCTCTGAGGGAACTGGGTTTGCACAAAACCACCACAAGGCGATGGAGCTGCTACTCTGGGGCTTTTTGTCCACCTGAAGCCTAAAATTCCCATTTCTCAAACTTTAAAATGAGGCATTTACAGCCCTCTGAGGGAAGTGGGCTTGCTCAAAGTCACCATGAGAAAACAGAGCTCCTGCTCTGGGGAGTTTTATCCACCTGGGGGCTAAAATTCCTCTTTCTCAAACATTAAAAAAAAAGCATTTTGATGTCTCTGTACCTGCCTTTGCTGAGGGAAGTGGGCTTGCCCAAAGCACCCATGAGGGGCTGGAACTGCTGCTCTGGGGATTTTTATCCACCAGAGGGCTAAAATTCCCATTTCTCAAACTGGAAAATAAAGCATTTTGAGGTCTCTAGACCTGCCTTTGCTGAGGGAACTGGATTTGCCTGAAGCCACCATGAGGAGATAAAGCTGCTGCTCTATGGCAGTTTTTTGTCCACCTGAGGCCTAAAATTCCCATTTCTCAAACATTAAAATGAGGCATTTGCAGCTTTCTGAGGGAAGCCGGCTTACCCAAAGGAGCCATGAGGGGCTGGAGCTGCTGCTCTGAGGAGTCTTATCCACCTGAGGGCTAAAATTCCCATTTCTCAAACTGGAAAATAAAGCATTTTGAGGTCTCTGGACCTGCCTTTGTAGATGAAACTGGGTTTGCCCAAAGCAGTCATGAGGGGCTGGAGCTGCTGCTCTGGGGAGTTTTATCCACCTGAGGGCTAAAATTCCTGTTTTTCAAACATTAAAAAAAAGCATTTTGAGGTCTCTGTACCTGCCTTTGCTGAGGGAAGTGGGCTTGCCCAAAGCACCCATGAGAAAATGGAGCTGCTGCTCTGAGGAGTTCTATCCACCTGAGGCCTAAAATTCCCATTTCTCAAACATAAAAAAAAGCATTTTGAGGTCTCTGGACCTGCCTTTACTGAGGGAACTGGATTTGCCTGAACCCACCATGAGGAGATAAAGCTGCTGCTCTATGGCAGTTTTTTGTCCACCTGAGGCCTAAAATTCCCATTTCTCAAACATTAAAATGAGGCATTTGCAGCTCTCTGAGGGAAGCCGGCTTACCCAAAGGAGCCATGAGGGGCTGGAGCTGCTGCTCTGAGGAGTTTTATCCACCTGAGGCCTAAAATTCCCATTTCTCAAACATAAAAAAAAGCATTTTGAGGTCTCTGGACCTGTCTTTGTAGATGGAACTGGGTTTGCCTGAAGCCACCATGAGAAAATGGAGCTGCAGCTCTGGGGAGTTTTATCCAAGGCCTAAAATTCCCATTTCTCAAACTTGAAAATAAAGCATTTTGAAGTCTCTGGACCTGCCTTGGCAGAGGGAACTGGGTTTGCCTGAAGCCACCAGGAGGGGCTGGAGCCGCTGCTCTGAGGAGTTTTATCCACCTGAGGCCTAAAATTCCCATCTTTTTAATTATTTTTATTAAACTTACAATAAACATTACCCTGTTTTTTTCACCCACCTGAGGACAGCATGGCCGGGGAGGCATTACAGGGCTCCTGGCGGTATTTCCTGCGGGCCGTGGGTGCCCTGGAGCCGCTGTTGTGCCTCTGGCATTTCTTGACGCACCAGCGGCGCGGTTTGCGCTCACTCTCAGCCAGCGCCTCACCCCCAGGCAGCTTCCTCAGGAACTTCTTCTCCACGTACTTCACCTTGATCCAGGCCTCCTTGTCCTGCCTGAGGGGTGGAAAAGGAGTGGGAGTTCAGAGGGTTTGGGCAAAGCTGTCGTGAGGGGATGGAGCTGCTAATCTGGGGTGTTTAACTGAGGCATTTTGAGGTCTCTGAGGGAACTGGGTTTGCCTGAAGCCACCATGAGGGGATGGAGCTGCTGATCTGGGGCATTTTGTCCACCTGAGGCCTAAAATTCCTTTTTCTCAAAGGTTAAAATGAGGCATTTTGAGGTCTCTGAGGGAAGTGGGTTTGCCCAAAGCAGCCATGAGGAGATGGAGCTGCTGCTCTATTGGGGCTTTTTGTCCACCTGAGGCCTAAAATTCCTTTTTCTCAAACTTTAAAATGAGGTGTTTGCAGCCCTCTGAGGAACTGGGTTTGCCCACAGCAGCCATGAGAAAACAGAACTGCTGATCTGGGGCTTTTTGTCCACCTGAGGCCTAAAATTCTTTTTCTCAAATTTCAAAATGAGGCATTTTGAGGTCTCTGGACCTGCCTTTCCTGAGGGAACGGGGTTTGCCTGAAGCCACCATGAGGGGATGGAGCTGCTGATCTGGGATGTCTTGTCCACCTGAGGCCTAAAATTTCCATTTAATAAACGTTAAAATAAAGGATTTTGAGGACTCTGGATCTGCTTTTCCTGAGGGAACTGGGTTTGCACAAAGCAGCCATGAGGGGATGGAGCTGCTGATCTGGGGCTTTTTGCTCACCCAAGGCCTAAAATTCCTTTTTCTCAAACTTTAAAATGAGGCATTTGCAGCTCTCTGAGGGAACTGGGTTTACCTGAAGCCACCATGAGGGGATGGAGCTTCTGATCTGGGGTGTTTTGTCCTCCTGAGGCCTAAAATTCCTTCTTCTCAAAGGTTTAACTGAGGCATTTTGAGGTCTCTGAGGGAACTGGGTTTGCCTGAAGCCACCATGAGGAGATGGAGCTGCTGCTCTATTGTCCACCTGAGGCCTAAAATTCCTGTTTCTCAAATTTCAAAATGAGGTATTTTGAGGTTGCTGGACCTGCCTTTCCTGAGGGAACTGGGTTTGCCCAAAGCCACAACAAGAAAATGGAGCTGCTGCTCTGAGGAGTTTTACCCACCTGAGGCCTAAAATTCCTATTTCTCAAAGTTTAAAATGAGGCAGACCTCTGAGGGAACTGGGTTTGCCCAAAGCAGCCATGAGGGGCTGGAGCTGCTGCTCTATCGGGGCTTTTTGTCCACCCAAGGCCTAAAATTCCTCTTTCTCAAAGGTTTAAATGAGGCATTTGCAGCTCTCTGAGGGAACTGGGTTTGCCTGAAGCTGCCATGAGGGGATGGAGCCTCTGCTCTGGGGCATTTTATCTACCTGAGGCCTAGAATTCCTTTTTCTCAAAGTTTAAAATGAGGCATTTTGAGGTCTCTGAGTTTGCCCAAAGCAGCCATGAGGGGATGGAGCTGCTGATCTGGGGCATTTTGTCCACCTGAGGCCTAAAATTCCTTTTTCTCAAAGGTTAAAATGAGGCATTTTGAGGTCTCTGAGGGAAGTGGGTTTGCCCAAAGCAGCCATGAGGGGATGGAGCTGCTGATCTGGGGCATTTTGTCCACCTGAGGCCTAAAATTGCTTTTTCTCAAAGGTTAAAATGAGGCATTTTGAGGTCTCTGAGGGAAGTGGGTTTGCCCAAAGCAGCCATGAGGAGATGGAGCTGCTGCTCTATTGGGGCTTTTTGTCCACCTGAGGCCTAAAATTCCTTTTTCTCAAACTTTAAAATGAGGCGTTTGCAGCCCTCTGAGGAACTGGGTTTGCCCACAGCAGCCATGAGAAAACAGAACTGCTGATCTGGGGCTTTTTGTCCACCTGAGGCCTAAAATTCTTTTTCTCAAATTTCAAAATGAGGCATTTTGAGGTCTCTGGACCTGCCTTTCCTGAGGGAACGGGGTTTGCCTGAAGCCACCATGAGGGGATGGAGCTGCTGATCTGAGATGTCTTGTCCACCTGAGGCCTAAAATTTCCATTTAATAAACGTTAAAATAAAGGATTTTGAGGACTCTGGATCTGCTTTTCCTGAGGGAACTGGGTTTGCACAAAGCAGCCATGAGGGGATGGAGCTGCTGATCTGGGGCTTTTTGCTCACCCAAGGCCTAAAATTCCTTTTTCTCAAACTTTAAAATGAGGCAGCTCTCTGAGGGAACTGGGTTTACCTGAAGCCACCATGAGGGGATGGAGCTTCTGATCTGGGGTGTTTTGTCCTCCTGAGGCCTAAAATTCCTTCTTCTCAAAGGTTTAAATAAGGCATTTTGAGGTCTCTGAGGGAACTGGGTTTGCCTGAAGTCACCATGAGGGGATGGAGCTTCTGCTCTATTGGGGCTTTTTGTCCACCTGAGGCCTAAAATTCCTACTTCTCAAACTTTAAAATGAGGCAGACTTCTGAGAGAACTACGTTTGCCCAAAGCAGCCATGAGAAAACAGAGCTGCTGATCTGGGGTGTTTTATTCACCTGAGGCCTAAAATTCCTTTTTCTCAAAGGTTTAAATGAGGCATTTGTAGCTCTTTGAGGGAACTGGGTTTGCCTGAAGCCGCTGTGAGGGGATGGAGCTTCTGCTCTGGGGCATTTTATCTACCTGAGGCCTAAAATTCCTTTTTCTCAAAGGTTAAAATGAGGCATTTTGAGGTCTCTGAGGGAACTGGGTTTACCCAAAGCAGCCATGAGGGGATGGAACTGCTGATCTGGGGCTTCTTGTCCACCCAAGGACTAAAATTCCTTTTTCTCAAATTTCAAAATGAGATATTTTGAGGTCTCTGCACCTGCCTTTCCTGAGGGAACTGTGTTTGCCCAAAGCCACCATGAGGAGATGGAGCTGATGATCTGAGATGTTTTGTCCACCTGAGGCCTAAAATTCCTTTTTCTCAAACATTAAAATGAGGCATTTTGAGGTGTCTGAGGGAACAGGGTTTGCCTGAAGCTGCTGTGAGGGGATGGAGCTGCTGATCTGGGGTGTTTTATCCACCTGAGGCCTAAAATTTGTCTTTCTCAAAGGTTAAAGTGAGGCATTTGCAGCTCTCTGAGGGAACCGTGTTTGCCCAAAGCAGCCATGAGAAAATGGAGCTGCTGCTCTGAGGTGTTTTGTCCACTTGATGACAAAAATTCCTATTTCTCACATTTTAAAATGAGACATTTTGAGGTCTCTGGACCTGCCTTTGCAGAGGGAACTGGGCTTGCCCAAAGCAGCCATGAGGGGATTGGGGGCACTGGGATTGCTGTGGGGATCCCTGAGCCTGCTTTTCCATGGATTTGGGGGCACTTGGGACCCCTAAATCTGCTTTTCCATGGATTTGGGGGCACTGGGGACCCCTAAATCTGCTTTTCCATGAATTTGGGAGCACTGGGGTTGCTGTGGGGATCCCTGAGCCTGCTTTTCCATGGATTTTGGGGCACAGCTCACCTGGAGCTCCCTGCTGTTGGTTTCTTCAGCCCCAGCTCCTCGCACTGTGCCTCGTAGATCTGGTTCATGGTGCTGTTGCCCAGCTCACACATCAGCTGAAAGCGAAATTCAGGCAGGGAATTAAAGCCTCAGGAGAGGAATTTTTCCCTTCCCTTTCCAGGGAATTCCTGGATTCCCAGCGTTTCTCCCTGGCTGGTAAAAGCCAGCACTCACTTTGAGCAGCTCCGGCTCCCAGGAATCCAGCGTGAGGGATCGGACCTTGGAGCAGTGAACACCCAGGCTCCTGCTCAGCCAAGAGGGAGAAAATCCACTAAATTAATTCCATCAATTCATTCCAAAATGCAATTCCATCAATCCACAGTTTCCCTAAGGAGGTTGGGGCAGATGGAGCTGAAGGAGAGGGTGTGGGGAATGTGAAACACACGGGGACAATTCCTGCTGGATCTACGGGCACAAACTGCAATTCCAGCTGCACCAATTCCCTGGGATCCTGCCCTCCATCCCTGGGTGTTTCCTCTGGGAATCTTTTCATCCCTCTCTAGCCATTTTTCCAGGAATCTTTTAGTCTGTCCCTGTCTATTTTCCCTGGAGATCTTTTCATCCATCCCTGGCCCCTTTTCCCTGGGAATCTTTTGGTCCATACCTGGTCATTCCCCCCCAATCCTGCCCTCCATCCCTGCCCCATTTCTGCCAGAATTTTCCCTGGAATCCTGTCCTATTTCTCCCGGATTTTCCCCTCCATCCCTGCCCCATTTCCCCCTGATTTCCCCTCCATCCTTGTCCCATTTCTCCCGGATTTTTCCCCTCCATCCCACCCCATTTCTCCCGGATTTTCCCCTCCATCCCTGCCCCATTTCCCTTGTAATCCTGCCCCATTTCTCCCGGATTTCCCCTCCATCCCCACCCCATTTCTCCCAGATTTTCCCCTCCATCCCTGCCCCATTTCCCCAATATTTCCCCTCCATCCCTCCCCAATTTCTCCCGGATTTTCCCCTCCATCCCTGCCCCATTTCTCCCGGATTTCCCCCTCCATCCCTGCCAAATTTCTCCCTGATTTTCCCCTCCATCCCTGCCCCATTTTCCCCCTCCATCCCTGCCCTGTTTCTCCCAGATTTTTCCTCTCCATCCCTGCCCCATTTCTCCCGGATTTTCCCCTCCATCCCTGCCCCATTTCCCCCTGATTTTTTCCCTCCATCCCCACCCCATTTCTCCCAGATTTTCCCCTCCATCCCTACCCCATTTCCCCAATATTTCCCCTCCATCCCTCCCCAATTTCTCCCGGATTTTCCCCTCCATCCCTGCCCCATTTCCCCCTGATTTTTTCCCTCCATCCCTGCCCCATTTCTCCCAGATTTCCCCTCCATCCCTGTCCCATTTCTCCCGGATTTTTCCCCTCCATCCCACCCCATTTCTCCCTGATTCTTCCCCTCCATCCCTGCCCCATTTCTCCCAGATTTCCCCCTCCATCCCTGCCAAATTTCTCCCAGATTTTCCCTCCATCCCTGCCCCATTTCTCCCCTCCATCCCTGCCCCATTTCTCCCAGATTTCCCCTCCATCCCTGTCCCATTTCTCCCGGATTTTTCCCCTCCATCCCACCCCATTTCTCCCGGATTTTCCCCTCCATCCCTGCCCCATTTCCCTTGTAATCCTGCCCCATTTCTCCCGGATTTCCCCTCCATCCCCACCCTATTTCTCCCAGATTTTCCCCTCCATCCCTGCCCCATTTTCCCAATATTTCCCCTCCATCCCTCCCCAATTTCTCCCGGATTTTCCCCTCCATCCCTGCCCTGTTTCTCCCAGATTTTCCCCTCCATCCCTACCCCATTTCCCCAATATTTCCCCTCCATCCCTCCCCAATTTCTCCCGGATTTTCCCCTCCATCCCTACCCCATTTCTCCCTGATTTTTCCCCTCCATCCCTGCCCCATTTCTCCCGGATTTCCCCCTCCATCCCTGCCAAATTTCTCCCTGATTTTCCCCTCCATCCCTGCCCCATTTTCCCCCTCCATCCCTGCCCTGTTTCTCCCAGATTTTTCTCTCCATCCCTGCCCCATTTCTCCCGGATTTTCCCCTCCATCCCTGCCCCATTTCTCCCTGATTTTTCCCCTCCATCCCTGCCCCATTTCCCCAATATTTCCCCTCCATCCCTCCCCAGTTTCTCCCGGATTTTCCCCTCCATCCCCACCCCATTTCTCCCTGATTTTTCCCCTCCATCCCTGCCCCATTTCTCCCGGATTTCCCCCTCCATCCCTGCCAAATTTCTCCCTGATTTTCCCCTCCATCCCTGCCCCATTTTCCCCCTCCATCCCTGCCCTGTTTCTCCCAGATTTTTCTCTCCATCCCTACCCCATTTCTCCCGGATTTTCCCCTCCATCCCTACCCCATTTCTCCCTGATTTTTCCCCTCCATCCCTGCCCCATTTCTCCCGGATTTCCCCTCCATCCCTGCCAAATTTCTCCCTGATTTTCCCCTCCATCCCTGCCCCATTTTTCCCCTCCATCCCTGCCCTGTTTCTCCCAGATTTTTCTCTCCATCCCTGCCCCATTTCTCCCGGATTTTCCCCTCCATCCCTGCCCCATTTCTCCCTGATTTTCCCCTCCATTCCTGCCCCATTTCCCCTGTAATCCTGCCCAGTTTCTCTCGGATTTTTCCCCTCCATCCCACCCCATTTCTCCCAGATTTTTCCCCTCCATCCCACCCCATTTCCCCGGGATTTCCCCCCATTCCCGCCCTCCCAGCGCACCGGTGGATGCCGGAGCACTCGATGCACAGCAGGATGCCCAGGTTGATGCTGGCCCAGCGCGGGTCGGGCTGCCCGCAGTCACAGCACTGCTCGTTCCCGGGCACGCTCTGTACTCGCTGCAGGATCGGTTCCCCTTTCCCGCCGCGCTCCCGGGAATCCGTGGCCGAGTCGATGCTGCTGGTGGAGGGGGAGGCTGTCCTATCCAGCCTCTGTAGAGAAAAACAAAAAAAAAATCAGGATATGAACACCCAACACAGCTGGAGGAGAGCAAACCGAGCTCAGTTTGATGCTTTGGAGTAGCTCTGAACAGGGGGGATGATACTTTAGGATTTTAAGTTTTATATTTTTCATCTATTTGTAATATCGAAATTTTTTAATTCTCTAAACTCCATGTACAGTGTGAACTGCTGTCTTTATATTTTATTTTCAGGCACAATTCTTCTCCAGGTCTGGGAATCAAGGACACCTCACTGCCTCAAGCCTTGAGAAATTTAAATAAAAGTGAGTTGGGGTAAATTCCTTCATTACCTGAAGCTTTAATTGGAAGATTAACCCCTGATATGCAAACGGACCAAACTTATAAAAGTGTGAAAAAATCATGAGCTGAAAATTGTAAAAAACATCATTTCTGACTGCCCAGGGTGTATCTGTGGAAGGTCTTTAACAAATCCCCACTTTTATTCTCTCAGTCTCATTAGTCTCTGTTTTAAGCAGCCACTCCAAAAGCAAAAACTCAGGATATGAACACCTCCCACACAGTGGAGGAGAGCAAACCCAGCTCAGTTTGATGCCTTGGAGCGGGTCTAAACAGAGGGGGATGATACTTCAGGATTTTTAAGTTTTATATTTTTCATGCATTTTTAATCCTGCAGTCCTTTAAATTCTCTAAATTCAATGTACAGTGTGAGCTGCTGTCTTTATATTTTATTTTCAGACACAACAATTCCTCTCCAGGCCTGGGAATCAAGGACACCTCACTGCCTCAAGCCTTGAGAAATTTAAATTAAATTTAAATTTAAATAAATTCCTTCATTACCTGAAGCTGTAATTGGAGGATTGAACCCCAATCTACAAATAGACCAAACTTATAAATGTGTGAATTAAATTAAATCCCGAGCACCATTTTGGGTGTAACCTTCTGATTGCCCAAAATGTTTCTATTGAAAGCCTTCAATCAATCCTCACTTTTATTCTCTCAAACTCATTAGTTTCTGTTCTAAACAGCCACTCCAAGGCACCAGGCAGATGGAGGGGCAGGGAATTGTGGATTTTCCCTGGATTTCGCAGGAAATTGTGGATTTTCCCTGGATTTCACCGGGAATTGTGGATTTTCCCTGGATTTCACAGGGAATTGTGGATTTTCCCTGGATTTCACAGGGAATTGTGGATTTTCCCTGGATTTCACAGGGAATTGTGGATTTTCCCTGGATTTCACCGGGAATTGTGGATTTTCCCTGGATTTCACCGGGAATTGTGGATTTTCCCTGGATTTCACAGGGAATTGTGGATTTTCCCTGGATTTCACAGGGAATTGTGGATTTTCCCTGGATTTCACAGGGAATTGTGGATTTTCCCTGGGGAATCGTGGATTTTCCCTGGATTTCCCAGGGAATTGTGGATTTTCCCCAGATTTCACAGGGAACCGTGGATTTTCTCTGGGGAATTGTGGATGTTCCCTGGATTTCGCAGAGAATTGTGCATTTTCCCCGGATTTCACAGGGAATCGTGGATTTCCCCAGGATTTTCCCTGGATTTCACAGGGAATCGTGGATTTCCCCAGGATTTTCCCTGGATTTCACAGGGAATTGTGGATTTTCCCTGGGGAATTGTGGATTCTCTCTGGATTTCGCAGGGAATTGTAGATTTTCCCTGGATTTCACAGAGAATTGTGGATTTTCTCTGGGGAATTGTGGATTTTCCCTGGATTTCACAGAGAATTGTGGATTTCCCCTGGGGAATTGTGGATTTTCCCTGGATTTCGCAGGGAATTGTGGATTTTCCCTGGATTTCACCGGGAATTGTGGATTTTCCCTGGATTTCACAGGGAATTGTGGATTTTCCCTGGATTTCACAGGGAATTGTGGATTTTCCCTGGATTTCACAGGGAATTGTGGATTTTCCCTGGGGAATCGTGGATTTTCCCTGGATTTCACAGGGAATTGTGGATTTTCCCCGGATTTCACAGGGAATTGTGGATTTTCCCTGGGGAATCGTGGATTTTCCCTGGATTTCACAGGGAATTGTGGATTTTCCCCAGATTTCACAGGGAACCGTGGATTTTCTCTGGGGAATTGTGGATGTTCCCTGGATTTCGCAGAGAATTGTGGATTTTCCCTGGATTTCACAGGGAATCGTGGATTTCCCCTGGGGAATTGTGGATTTTCCCTGGATTTCACAGGGAATTGTGGATTTTCCCTGGATTTTCCCTGGATTTCTCAGGGAATTGTGGATTTCCCCTGGATTTTCCCTGGATTTCACAGGGAATTGTGGCTTTTCCCTGGGGAATCGTGGACTTCCCCTGGATTTTCCCCGGATTTCTCAGGGAATTGTGGATTTTCCCTGGGGAATTGTGGATTTTCCCTGGACTTCCCCTGGATTTTCCCCGGATTTCCCCTCACCTCGATGTAGTAGCTGTCGGGGCTCTCGCGGTAGGCCGAGGCGATGCTGGCCTGCACCGCCTGGATCCAGGCCTGGCGCAGCTTCTCCGAGTCAGCCTGCAGCATGCAGCTCCTGGAAAAATCAGGGAACGGGGTGGGGAGAGCCACAAAACACAGCCTGGGGCTGGGGTGAGCCCCTTCCTCCTCATCCTCAGCACGGCGGGGAGAAAATTCACCCTGTGAGGTTAAGGAGTTCCCTTTCCAAACCTTCCAGGTAAAAATTCACCCTGTGAGGTTGGGGTGCTCCTACTCCTTTTCAGGTTAAAATTCACCCAATAAAGTTGGGGTGCTCCCACTCCAAAGGTTCCAGGGGAAAATTCATTCCACAAGGTTGGGGTGTTCACTTTCCAAACTTTCCAGGAAAAAATTAACTCTGCAAGTTTGGGCTGTTCCCACTCCAAAGGTGCCAGGCAAAAATTCACCCTGCAAGGTCGGGATGTTCCCACTCCAAACTTTCCAGGTAAAAATTCACCCCACAAGGTTGGGGCATTCTCCTTTCCAAACTTTCCAGGTAAAAAATCACCCCATGAGGTCAGGGTGTTCCCACTCCAAAGGTTCCAGGTAAAAATTCACCCCATGAGGTTGGGGTGTTCCCTCTTCACCCCTTCAGGCAAAAATTAATCCCACAAGGTTGGGGTGTTCCCTTTCCAAACTTTCCAGGTAAAAATTCATCCCATGAGGTCGGGGTGTTCCCACTCCAAAGGTTCCGGGTAAAAATTCACCCTACAAGGTTGGGGTGCTCCTACTCCAAAGGTGTCATGAAAAAATTCTCCCTGTGAGGTTGGGGTGTTCCCTTTCCAAACCTTCCAGGTAAAAATTCATCCCACGAGGTCGAGGTGTTCTCTTTCAAAACTCTCCAGGCAAAAATTCACCACACAAGGTTGGGGTGTTCCCACTTCAAAGGTGCCAGATAAAAATTAACCCAAAAAAGTTGGGGTGTTTCTTTTCTAAACTTTCCAGGTAAAAATTCATCCTGTGAAGTTGAGGTGTTCCCTCTTCAACCCCTTCAGGTAAAAAATCACCCCACAAGGTTGGGATGTTCCCACTCCAAACTTTCCAGGTAAAAATTCACCCCACAGGGTTGGGGTGTTCCCACTCCAAAGGTGCCAGGTAAAAATTAACCCAATAAAGTTGGGGTGTTTCGTTTCTAAACTTTCCAGGTAAAAATTCACCCCACAGGGTTGGGGTGTTTCCTTTCTAAACTTTCCAGGTAAAAATTCACCCCACAGGGTTGGGGTGTTCCCTTTCCAAACTTTCCAGGTAAAAATTCACCCCACAGGGTTGGGGTGTTTCCTTTCTAAACTTTCCAGGTAAAAATTCACCCCACAGGGTTGGGGTGTTCCCACTCCAAAGGTGCCAGGTAAAAATTCATCCCACAAGGTCGAGGTGTTCCCTTTCAAAACTCTCCAGGCAAAATTTCACCCCATGAGGTCAGGGTGTTCCCACTCCAAAGGTTCCACGTAAAAATAAACCAAATAAAGTTGGGATGTTCCCTTTCCAAACTTTCCAGGCAAAAATTCACCCAATAAAGTTGGGGTGTTCCCACTCCAAAGGTAAAAGGAAAAAATTCACACCATGAGGTCGAGGTGTTCCCTTTCCAAACTTTCCAGAGAAAAATTCAGCCTGCAAGGTCGGGGTGCTCCCACTCCAAAGGTGCCAGGTAAAAATTAACCCAATAAAGTTGGGGTGTTTCCTTTCTAAACTTTCCAGGTAAAAATTCACCCCATGAGGTTGGGATGTTCCCACTCCACAGGTTCTGGGTAAAAATTCACCCCACAAGGTTGGGGTGCTCCCACTCCAAAGGTGCCATGAAAAAATTCTCCCTGTGAGGTTGGGGTGTTCCCTTTCCAAACCTTCCAGGTAAAAATTCATCCCACGAGGTCGAGGTGTTCTCTTTCAAAACTCTCCAGGCAAAAATTCACCACACAAGGTTGGGGTGTTCCCACTCCGAAGGTTCCAGGTAAAAATAAACCAAATAAAGTTGGGATGTTCCCATTCCAAACTTTCCAGGTGAAAATTGCAAGGTTGGGGTGTTTCCTCTTCAACCCCTTCAGGCAAAAATTCATCTCCCAAGGTCAGGGTGTTCCCACTCCAAAGGTTCCAGGTAAAAATAAACCAAATAAAGTTGGGATGTTCCCTTTCCAAACTTTTCAGGTAAAAATTCACCCCATGAGGTTGGGGTGTTCCCTCTTCAACTCCTTCAGGCCAAAATCAACCCCACAAGTTTGGGATGTTCCCTTTCCAAATTTTCCAGCCAAAATTCACCCCCAAGGTTGGGGTGTTCCCACTCCAAAGGTAAAAGGAAAAAATTCACCCCACAAGGTTGGGGTGTTTCCCTCTTCAACCCCTTCAGGCAAAAATTAACCCCACAAGGTTGAGGAGTTCCCTTTCCAAACTTTCCAGGCAAAAATTAATCCTACAAGGGTTAATTTAATTAACCCACAAGGTTGGACAGCCAAAGGTGTTCCCAACCCAAACTTTCCAGCCCAAATTAACCCCAAAGATTGGGGTGTTCCCTCTTCAACCCCTTCAGGTAAAAATTAATCCTGCAAGGTTGGGATGTTCCCTCTCCAACTTTCCAAGCAAAAATTAACCCTACAAGGATTAATTAACCCACAAAAATGAACCCCAAAAGGTTAATTAACCCACAAAAATGAACCCCACAAGGTTGGACAGTCAAAGATGTTCCCAACCCAAACCCTCCAGGCAGGACTGGAAATTGTTTTTAAAAGCTGGGTGCTCTAGAATTGAGCATTATCTATTAATTATAAATTAGCAATAGTAATAATTAATAATGTGTAGCAATAATATATGTAATTATACAATTAGATCCAGCTCACGGTGACACCTGAGGAACTTCCTGAGGGGTTTTGGCATCTCCCAGCCTAAATTTGGTGAATTTTTGCTCAAATCTGATCCCAGCCCAGCCCGGGGAGGTTTGGGGAGCCCCAAACTCACTTGGTGGGGGAGACGACCTCGAAGCAGAACCTCCTCTCGATGTCCTCGCAGGGTTTGACCGTGCACAGCCTCAGGTCCTCCACCACCACGGTCAGCACGTCCTGGGGGGACACGGCGGGGATGGAGGGGGGTCTGGGGGGTTTGGGGGATCCCCAGGGCTGGGACACAACTGGGAAACTCCTGCCCAGAGCCTCCAAAGTCATTCCCAAATCCTCCAGAGTCCATCCTGCCCGAATCCTGCAAAATTCTTCCCAAACCCTCAAAACTCGCTCCTTTCCAAACCCTCCAAACTCCTTTTCAAACCCTCCAAACCCCTTCTTGCCCAAACCCTCCAAATTCATTTTCAAACCTTCCAAACTCCTGGCCAAGCTCTCCAAACTCTTTCCCAAACCCTCCAAATTCTCTCCAGCCCAGACCCTCCAAATTCCTTCCCAAATCCTCCATAGTCCCTCCTGCCTCAAATCCTCCAAACTCCTGCCCAAATCTTCCAAACTCCTGCCCAAATCCTCCAAACTCCTGCCCAAACCCTCCAAACTCCTGCCCAGAGCCTCCAAATTCCTTCCCAAATCCTCCATAGTCCCTCCTGCCTCAAATCCTCCAAACTCCTTCCCGAACTCCTGCCCAGACCCTCCAAACTCATTCCCAACTCCTCCAAAGTCCTTCCTGCCAAAATCCTGCAAAATTCTTCTCAAATCCTCCAAACTCCTTGCCCAAACCTTCCAAGTTCCTTCCCAAATCCTCCAAACTCCCTCCTGCCTCAAATCCCCCAAACTCCTGCCCAAACTCCTGCCCAGACCCTCCAAACTCATTCCCAAATCCTCCAAAGTCCTTCCTGCCCAAATCCTGCAAAATTCTTCTCAAATCCTCCAAACTCCTTCTTGCCCAAACCTTCCAAACTCCTTCCCAAATCCTCCAGAGTCCCTCCTGCCTCAAATCCTCCAAACTCCTTCCCAACTCCTCCAAACTCCTTCCTGCCCAAATCCTGCAAACTCCTTCCCAAACCCTCAAAACTTGCTCCTTTTCAAAGCCTCCAAACTCCTTTTCAAACTCTCCAAACCCCTTCTTGCCCAAACCCTCCAAATTCATTTTCAAACCTTCCAAACTCCTGGCCAAGCTCTCCAAATTCTTTCCCAACCCTCCACATTCTCTCCAGCCCAGACCCTCCAAATTCCTTCCCAAATCCTCCATAGTCCCTCCTGCCTCAAATCCTCCAAACTCCTGCCCAAACTCTCCAAACTCATTCCCAAATCCTCCAAACTCCTTCTTGCCCAAACCCTCCAAGCTCCTTCCCAAATCCTCCAAACTCCCTCCTGCCTCAAATCCTCCAAACTCCTGCCCAAACTCTCCAAACTCATTCCCAAATCCTCCAAACTCCTTCTTGCCCAAACCCTCCAAGCTCCTTCCCAAATCCTCCAAACTCCCTCCTGCCTCAAATCCTCCAAACTCCTTCCCGAACTCCTGCCCAGACCCTCCAAACTCATTCCCAAATCCTCCAAACTCATTCCCAACTCCTCCAAAGTCCTTCCTGCCCAAATCCTGCAAAATTCTTCTCAAATCCTACAAACTCCTTCTGGCCCAAACCTTCCAAATTCCTTCCCAAATCCTCCAAACTCTTTCCCAAACTCCTTCCCAAACCCCTCCCCAAACCCTCAAATTCCTTCCCAAGCTCCCAAACTCCTTTTCAAACCCTCCAAAACTCCTCTCCAAACTCCCCAAACTCCTTCCCAAACCCCTCAAAGTCATTCCCAAGCTCCCAAACCCCCCAAACTCCTTCCCAGGCCCTCCTGCCCAAGCTGAGTGTGCAGAGAGCAGAGCCAGGCCAGAATTATTTCATAAAGAATTACTTATTTAATAATTATTTAATAAAGAATTACTTAATAAAGAATTATTTAATAAATATTTCTTTAATAAATATTTCTTAAATAAATATTTCTTTAATAAACATTCACTTATTTAATAAATACTTATTGAATAATTATTTCATCAAGAATTACTTAATCAAGAATTATTTGATAAATAACTCCTTATTAAAGAACTATTTAATAAAAAGTTACTGATAGAGAATTATGTAATAATCAATCAATCTTTAATAATTCATTTATTAATAAATTATTTAATAATCATTAATTAATAAATAATTATTTAATAAATAATTATTCAGTCAATGTTTGCTGCCCTTTTCCAGCCCTGGAGCAGCCCCCTGGCCTTTGCTGTCCCTCTGACCTAAACCCTTCTCCTGCCACCCCCTCCCTGCAGTTAATATTAATTAACTATTAGTTAATAATTATTAATTAACCACTCGGTTAATCACCTGGGGCAGCCTCACTGACCTTTAGCTTCTTCTGGTAGACCAGCTGGCTGTTCTGGATGGAAAACCATCTCCTGTGGGGGACAGACACACGGACAGACAGACAGACAGCAAATGGAAAATGAACGTTTGCATCGGGCTCGGGGAGAAATAAATCCAATTAAATTCAAGGTTTGGAATTAATTTGAGATTTCTGCAGAGCTTGGAGAAGAATTTTATGAAGATTTCAGGATTTTTCTGCTGGGTTTAAGCTGAATTTTTCTGAACATTTCAGGATTTTCATAATAATTGAAAAATTTCATGAATTTGGGTTTGGGCTGAATTTTTATGGAGATTTCAGATTTTCCTTGCTGGGTTTGGGCTGAATTTTTATGGAGATTTCAGGATTTTCATAATAATTGAAAAATTTTATGAATTTGGGTTTGGGCTGAATTTTTATGAAGATTTCAGGATTTTCCTTCTGGGTCTGGGCTGAATTTTTATGAACATTTCAGGATTTTCCTGCTGGGTTTGGGCTGAATTTTTATGAACATTTCAAGATTTTCATAATAATTGAAAAATTTTATGAATTTGGGTTTGGGGCTGAATTTTTCTGAACATTTCAGGATTTTCCTGCTGGGTCTGGGCTGAATTTTTATGGAGATTTCAGGATTTCCATAATAATTGAAAAATTTCATGAATTTGGGTTTGGGCTGAATTTTTCTGAAGATTTCAGGATTTTCCTGCTGAGTTTGGGCTGAATTTTTATGGAGATTTTGGGATTTTACTGCTGGGTTTGGATTGAATTTTTATGGAGATTTCGGGATTTTCCTGCTGGGTTTGGGTTGAATTTTTCTGAACATTTCAGGATCTTCCTGCTGGGTTTGGGCTGAATTTTTATGAAGATTTCAGGATTTTCCTGCTGGGTTTGGGCTGAATTTTTATGAAGATTTCAGGATTTCCATAATAATTGAAAAATTTCATGAATTTGGGTTTGGGCTGAATTTTTCTGAACATTCCAGGATTTTCCTGCTGGGTTTGGGCTGAATTTTTATGAACATTTCAAGATTTTCATAATAATTGAAAAATTTTATGAATTTGGGTTTGGGGCTGAATTTTTCTGAACATTTCAGGATTTTCCTGCTGGGTCTGGGCTGAATTTTTATGGAGATTTCGGGATTTTCATAATAATTGAAAAATTTCATGAATTTGGGTTTGGGCTGAATTTTTCTGAACATTTCAGGATTTTCCTGCTGAGTTTGGGCTGAATTTTTATGGAGATTTCAGGATTTTCATAATAATTGAAAAATTTCATGAATTTGGGTTTGGGCTGAATTTTTATGAACATTTCAGGATTTTCCTGCTGGGTTTGAGTTGAATTTTTCTGAACATTTCAGGATTTTCCTGCTGGGTCTGGGCTGAACTTTTATGGAGATTTCAGGATTTTCATAATAATTGAAAAATTTTATGAATTTGGGTTTGGGGCTGAATTTTTATGAAGATTTCAGGATTTTCCTGCTGGGTCTGGGATGAATTTTTATGGAGATTTCAGGATTTTCATAATAATTGAAAAATTTTATGAATTTGGGTTTGGGCTGAATTTTTCTGCACATTTCAGGATTTTCCTGCTGGGTTTGGGATGAATTTTTATGGAGATTTCAGGATTTTCCTGCTGGGTTTGGGCTGAATTTTTATGCACATTTTGAGATTTTCATAATAATTGAAAAATTTCATGAATTTGGGGTTGGGCTGAATTTTTCTGAACATTTCAGGATTTTCCTGCTGGGTCTGGGCTGAATTTTTATGAAGATTTCAGGATTTTCATAATAATTGAAAAATTTCATGAATTTGGGTTTGGGCTGAATTTTTATGAACATTCCAGGATTTTCCTGCTGGGTTTGGGCTGAATTTTTCTGAAGATTTCAGGATTTTCCTGCTGGGTTTGGGCTGAATTTTTCTGAACATTTCAGGATTTTCCTGCTGGGTTTGGGATGAATTTTTATGAACATTTCAGGATTTTCCTGCTGGGTTTGGGCTGAATTTTTATGAAGATTTCAGGATTTTCATAATAATTGAAAAATTTCATGAATTTGGGTTTGGGCTGAATTTTTCTGAACATTTCAGGATTTTCCTTCTGGGTCTGGGCTGAATTTTTATGAACATTTCAAGATTTTCATAATAATTGAAAAATTTTATGAATTTGGGTTTGGGCTGAATTTTTATGGAGATTTCAGGATTTTCCTGCTGAGTTTGGGCTGAATTTTTATGGAGATTTCAGGATTTTCCTGCTGAGTTTGGGCTGAATTTTTATGGAGATTTCAGGATTTTCCTGCTGAGTTTGGGCTGAATTTTTATGGAGATTTCAGGATTTTCCTGCTGAGTTTGGGCTGAATTTTTATGGAGATTTCAGGATTTTCCTGCTGGGTTT
The DNA here is from genome assembly GCA_021534815.1 of Acrocephalus arundinaceus. Lineage (NCBI taxonomy): Eukaryota > Metazoa > Chordata > Aves > Passeriformes > Sylviidae > Acrocephalus > Acrocephalus arundinaceus. The sequence continues at coordinate 7,012,589 of JAJEOU010000287.1, read as the reverse complement.
GGGCTGAATTTTTATGGAGATTTCAAGATTTTCATAATAATTGAAAAATTTCATGAGTTTGGGTTTGGGCTGAATTTTTATGAACATTTCAGGATTTTCCTGCTGGGTTTGGGCTGAATTTTTCTGAACATTTCGGGATTTTCCTGCTGGGTTTAAGCTGAATTTTTATGAAGATTTCAGGATTTTCCTGCTGGGTCTGGGCTGAATTTTTCTGAACATTTCGGGATTTTCCTGCTGGGTTTGGGCTGAATTTTTATGAACATTTCAAGATTTTCATAATAATTGAAAAATTTTATGAATTTGGGTTTGGATTGAATTTTTCTGAACATTTCGGGATTTTCCTGCTGGGTCTGGGCTGAATTTTTATGAAGATTTCAGGATTTTCATAATAATTGAAAAATTTTATGAATTTGGGTTTGGGCTGAATTTTTCTGAACATTTCAGGATTTTCCTGCTGGGTTTGGGATGAATTTTTATGAACATTTCAGGATTTTCATAATAATTGAAAAATTTCATTAATTTGGGTTTGGGCTGAATTTTTCTGAAGATTTCAGGATTTTCCTGCTGGGTTTGGCTGAATTTTTATGGAGATTTTGGGATTTTACTGCTGGGTTTGGATTGAATTTTTATGAACATTTCAGGATTTTCCTGCTTGATCTAAGCTGAATTTTTATGAACATTTCAGGATTTTCATAATAATTGAAAAATTTCATGAATTTGGGTCTGGATTGAATTTTTATGAGGATTTGCTATCAACACACTGAGCTCTCTTCCCTGGGAGGATCCTGGTCATTATTTCATTGTAAAAACCACTAAAAACCCACAAAAACTCTCAAACCAAAATAATTTTAATTATTTTTATGATTAATTTTTAACTTTTTAACAACAGTGAAGATCTCCCTAGAAGGGAGGTGAGCAGAGTGAAGATGAATTATTGAGATGAATAATTTGAATTATTGAGATGAATAATTTGAATTACTGAAGATGAATAATTTGAATTATTGAGATGAATAATTTGAATTATTGAAGATAAATAATTTGAATTATTGAGATGAATAATTTGAATTATTGAGGATGAATAATTTGAATTATTGAGATGAATAATTTGAATTACTGAAGATAAATAATTTGAATTATTGAGATGAATAATTTGAATTACTGAAGATGAATAATTTGAATTATTGAAGATAAATAATTTGAATTATTGAGGAGAAATAATTTGAATTATTGAAGATAAATAATTTGAATTATTGAGGATGAATAATTTGAATTATTGAGATGAATAATTTGAATTATTGAGGATAAATAATTTGAATTATTGAGGATGAAGAATTTGAATTACTGAAGATGAATAATTTGAATTACTGAAGATGAATGATTTGAATTATTGAGATGAATAATTTGAATTATTGAAGATGAATAATTTGAATTATTGAGATGAATAATTTGAATTATTGAGGATAAATAATTTGAATTACTGAAGATGAATAATTTGAATTATTGAGATAAATAATTTGAATTATTGAAGATAAATAATTTGAATTATTGAGATGAATAATTTGAATTGTTGAGATGAATAATTTGAATTATTGAAGATAAATAATTTGATTTATTGAGATGAATAATTTGAATTACTGAAGATGAATAATTTGAATTATTGAAGATGAATAATTTGAATTATTGAGGATAAATAATTTGAATTATTGAGATGAATAATTTGAATTATTGAGGATAAATAATTTGAATTATTGAAGATAAATAATTTGAATTATTGAGATAAATAATTTGAATTATTGAGATGAATAATTTGAATTATTGAAGATGAATAATTTGAATTATTGAGGATAAATAATTTGAATTACTGAAGATGAATAATTTGAATTATTGAGATAAATAATTTGAATTATTGAAGATAAATAATTTGAATTATTGAGATGAATAATTTGAATTATTGAGATGAATAATTTGAATTACTGAAGATGAATAATTTGAATTATTGAGGATGAATAATTTGAATTATTGAAGATAAATAATTTGAATTATTGAGATGAATAATTTGAATTATTGAGATGAATAATTTGAATTATTGAGATGAATAATTTGAATTATTGAAGATAAATAATTTGAATTATTGAGATGAATAATTTGAATTATTGAAGATGAATAATTTGAATTATTGAGATGAATAATTTGAATTACTGAAGATGAATAATTTGAATTATTGAGGATGAATAATTTGAATTATTGAGGATAAATAATTTGAATTATTGAGATGAATAATTTGAATTATTGAGATGAATAATTTGAATTATTGAGGATGAATAATTTGAATTATTGAGATGAATAATTTGAATTATTGAGATGAATAATTTGAATTATTGAAGATAAATAATTTGAATTATTGAGATGAATAATTTGAATTATTGAAGATGAATAATTTGAATTACTGAAGATGAATAATTTGAATTATTGAAGATGAATAATTTGAATTATTGAGATAAATAATTTGAATTATTGAGATAAATAATTTGAATTATTGAGATGAATAATTTGAATTATTGAAGATGAATAATTTGAATTATTGAAGATAAATAATTTGAATTATTGAAGATAAATAATTTGAATTATTGAGATGAATAATTTGAATTATTGAGATGAATAATTTGAATTACTGAAGATGAATAATTTGAATTATTGAGGATGAATAATTTGAATTATTGAGGATAAATAATTTGAATTATTGAGATGAATAATTTGAATTACTGAAGATGAATAATTTGAATTATTGAGATGAATAATTTGAATTATTGAGATGAATAATTTGAATTACTGAAGATGAATAATTTGAATTATTGAGATGAATAATTTGAATTATTGAAGATAAATAATTTGAATTATTGAGATGAATAATTTGAATTGTTGAGATGAATAATCTGAATTATTGAAGATAAATAATTTCAATTATTGAGATGAATAATTTGAATGATTGAGATGAATAATTTGAATTATTTCTCACCTGTTCCAGGTTTTGAAGGCGTTGCTGGCTCTCTTGAACAGGTAACCTTCCATCACCACCCCATTGGGGGCATCCACGTTGAATTCCACCTTGGAGTCATCGTAGGAAAAATCCTGGAAAAAAAAAAATTCTGGGATGAGGTTTGGGGTGGTTTAATGAAGCATCAAAAAGAGGCAAATCTGCCCAAATCACAGAGTTTGCAGTCAATAAATTTATTTATTCCTGGTTTGTAACAAAGTGTTGGATATTTCTATTCCCTGGCAGGTGATGAGGAGAAAAGTAGGGGGTTTATCCTCAGGAGTGCTGAAAATGATTTTAAATTAAATTATGTTTTAAATTAATATTTAGTTTTAAATTAAAATTAATGTTTGGGCCCATTTTGGGTCCATTTTGGGCCCATTCTGTGCCCATTTTGGGCCCATTCTGTGCCCATTTTGGGCCCATTTTGTGCCTTTTTTGGGTCCATTTTGGGCCCATTTTGGGTCCATTTTGGGCCCATTTTGTGCCCATTTTGGGTCCATTCTGTGCCCATTTTGGGTCCATTTTGGACCCATTCTGTGCCCATTTTGGGTCCATTTTGTGCCCATTTTGTGGCCATTTTGGGCCCATTTTGTGCCCATTCTGTGCCCATTTTGGACCCATTTTGGACCCATTTTGGGTCCATTCTGTGCCCATTTTGGGCCCATTTTGGGTCCATTTTGTGCCCATTTTGGGTCCATTTTGTGCCCATTTTGGGCCCATTTTGGGTCCATTCTGTGCCCATTCTGTGCCCATTTTGTGCCCATTTTGGGCCCATTTTGGGTCCATTCTGTGCCCATTTTGTGCCCATTTTGGGTCCATTTTGGGCCCATTTTGTGCTCATTTTGTGCCCATTTTGGGCCCATTTTGTGCCCATTTTGTGCCCATTTTGGGCCCATTTTGGGTCCATTCTGTGCCCATTTTGGGCCCATTTTGGGTCCATTTTGGGCCCATTTTGGGCCCATTTTGGGTCCATTCTGTGCCCATTTTGGGCCCATTTTGTGCCCATTTTGGGCCCATTTTGGGTCCATTTTGGGCCCATTTTGGGCCCATTTTGGGTCCATTTTGTGCCCATTTTGGGCCCATTTTGTGCCCATTTTGTGCCCATTTTGGGCCCATTTTGGGTCCATTCTGTGCCCATTTTGGGCCCATTTTGGGTCCATTCTGTGCCCATTTTGGGCCCATTTTGGGTCCATTTTGGGCCCATTTTGTGCCCATTTTGTGCCCATTTTGGGCCCATTTTGTGCCCATTTTGTGCCCATTTTGGGTCCATTCTGTGCCCATTCTGTGCCCATTTTGTGCCCATTTTGGGCCCATTTTGGGTCCATTCTGTGCCCATTCTGTGCCCATTTTGGGCCCATTTTGGGTCCATTTTGGGCCCATTTTGGGCCCATTTTGGGTCCATTTTGTGCCCATTTTGGGCCCATTTTGTGCCCATTTTGGGTCCATTTTGTGCCCATTCTGTGCCCATTTTGTGCCCATTTTGTGCCCATTTTGTGCCCATTTTGGCTCCATTTTGGGTCCATTTTGGGCCCATTTTGTGCCCATTTTGGACCCATTTTGTGCTCATTTTGGGCCCATTTTGGACCCATTTTGGACCCATTTTGGGCCCATTTTGGGTGTAGCCCTGACCAGGCTCTTGAAAAAGATTGAAAATATAAAAATGTAAAATATCAAAATATAAAAAATCAAAATATCAAAAATATAAAAAAATACATAATATATAAAAATTATAAATATATAAAATATATAAATATATAAATATATAAAATATAAATATATAAAATATATAAATATATAAATACATAATATATATATAAATATATAAAATATATATAAATATATAAAATATGCAAAATATATAAGATATATAATAATATAATAGATATAAAAATTATAAATATATAAATATAAAATATATAAAACTACAAAATCTCTAAGATATATAAAAATATAATATATATAAAAATTATAAGTATAAAATATATAAAATCTACAAAATCTCTAAGATATATAAAAATATAATATATATAAAAATTATAAATATATAAATATAAATATATAAAATCTACAAAATCTCTAAGATATATAAAAATATAATATATATAAAAATTATAAATATATAAATATAAAATATATAAAATCTACAAAATCTATAAGATATATAAAAATATAATATCTATAAAAATTAAAAATATATAAATATAAAATATATAAAATACACAAAATCTCTAAGATATATATAAAATGTAGCAGCTGAACCCCTACGACATCACCACTCCCGATCTGCGGCCCCGCCGGGTCCCGTTTGTCACCCGGACCTCTCGGATCTGCCATTCCCAGCGCTGCCGCCGGGACACGGAGCAGCGGGAGGAGCAGCTGCTCTCTTCATCCTCCTCATCCTCATCCTCATCCCTGACACCATTTCCTCACCCTGAGGGAATTTTTCACTCCCGAACGAGCGCGACCTCTTTCCCCAGGGAATCTTTTCCTTCCTCCAAACAGCCTCGTGTGAATAATCACATTTTCTTCATGCATAATATTCCTTTAATCGTAATAGCCTCTCTCCTGGCTTATATCTTATAAAAGGATATGTTTTAATGTATTTATAAAAATATGTATTTTAAGATATAAAAAATAAAAATAAAAGAGATATTAAAAATAAATATAAAAGATAAAAAGAATAAAAATAAAAATAAAAAATATATAGAAAGTAAAGTATAAAAAGAATAAGAATAAAAATAAAAAATAAAATAAAACATAAAAATAAAATATAAATAAAATATATAAAAAATAAAAAATAAAAAGAATAAAAATAAAAAATATATAAAAATAAAATATAAAAATAATAAAAATAAAAATATATAAAAAGTAAAATATAAAGAGAATAAGAATAAAAATAAAAATAAAATAAATTAAAAATAAAATATAAAAAGAATAAAAATAAAAATAAAAATAAATATAAGAAATAAAATATAAAAAGAATAAGAATAAAAAAATATATAAAAAATAAAATATAAAAAGAATAAAAACAAATAAAAATATTAAAAATAAAATATAAAAAGAATAAAAATAAAAATAAAATAGATTTTATTTCTATAACTTAACCCACGGAATCTGACAGGTGTCGACTCACCGATAACGCGCCTTAAAAATGACTAAATTAATCATAAATAAATATTTCCATTTCTCTTTTCACCTCCTGAAGAATTCCTGCCTCTACCCATCTTTATTTCACATCTCCCCAGAACTCCTCCTCATCCCTGAGCCCTTTTCTGCCTCGTCCTTCCCAAGAGAAATCAGGTCAGGAGATCACAAATATCCCAAAATCTCCAAACGCCATTCCCAGCTCGGAGCCACCCCTGGAGCTGCTCTGCTTGCCTGGAGATCAACGCTCAAAATAAAATAAAATTCACCAAAATAAAAATAAAAATAAAAATAAACCCAGTTTATTTTGGCCGACGCGCCGGGGAGGTGAGAAAAACGCGGAGCTGGGAGAGGCGGATCCGAGGGGATGGGATGGAGGAAACTTTGGGAAAGCAGCAGGACCTCAAAATGCTTCTCAAGGGGGTTCTGCAGGAAATTTTTCAGAATTTTTTTCATGAAAAAAATGATTTTTTTTTCATTAAAAAATGCTCATTTTATAGGGAATTATTGGAAGGAATTTTTAAGGGCTGTGGAGGAGCAGATCTGATGGGATGGGATGGAGGAACCCTTGGGAAAGCAGCAGGACCTCAAAATGCTGCTCAAGGGGGTTCTGCAGGAAATTTTTCGAATTTTTTTCATTAAAAATGAAATTTTTTCCATTAAAAAATTGCTCATTTTATAGGGAATTATTGAAAGGAATTTTTAAGGGCTGTGGAGGAGCAGATCCGAGGGGATGGGATGGAGGAATCTTTGGGAAAGCAGCAGGACCTCAAAATGTTGCTCAAGGGGGTTCTGCAGGAAATTTTTCAAATTTTTTCATTAAAAAAATGGAATTTTTTCATGAAAAAATACTTTTTTTGTGAAAAAATTGCTCATTTTGTAGGGAATTATTGGAAGGAATTTTTAAGAGCTGTGGAGGAGCAGATCTGATGGGATGGGATGGAGGAACCCTTGGGAAAGCAGCAGGACCTCAAAATGTTGCTCAAGGGGGTTCTGCAGGAAATTTTTCAGAATTTTTTCATTAAAAATAAATTTTTTTCCATTAAAAAATTGCTCATTTTATAGGGAATTATTGAAAGGAATTCTTAAGGGCTGTGGAGGAGCAGATCCGAGGGGATGGGATGGAGGAATCCTTGGGAAAGCAGCAGGACCTCAAAATGTTGCTCAAGGGGGTTCTGCTGGAAATTTTTCAGAATTTTTCATGAAAAAAATGATTTTTTTAAATGAAAAAATGGTTTTTTTGTGGAAAAAAATACTCATTTTATAGGGAATTATTGGAAGGAATTTTTAAGGGCTGTGGAGGAGCAGATCCGACGGGATGGGGTGGAGGAACCCTTGGGAAAGCAGCAGGACCTCAAAATGTTGCTCAAGGGGGTTCTGCAGGAAATTTTTCGAATTTTTTCATGAAAAAAATTTTTTTTTTTCATTAAAAAATGCTTTTTTTTGTGAAAAAATTGCTCATTTTGTAGGGAATTATTGGAAGGAATTCTTAAGGGCTGTGGAGGAGCAGATCGGATGGGATGGGATGGAGGAACCCTTGGGAAAGCAGCAGGACCTCAAAATGCTTCTCAAGGGGGTTCTGCAGGAAATTTTTTCATTAAAAATGAAATTTTTTCCATTAAAAATTGCTCATTTTATAGGGAATTAAGGAATTCTTAAGGGCTGTGGAGGAGCAGATCTGATGGGACAGGGATGGAGGAACCCTTGGGAAAGCAGCAGGACCTCAAAATGCTGCTCAAGGGGGTTCTGCAGGAAATTTTTCGAATTTTTTCATGAGAAAAAAGATTTTTTTTATGATTTTTTTTTTTTTTTTGTGGAAAAAATTGCTCATTTTATAGGGAATTATTGGAAGGAATTTTTAAGGGCTGTGGAGGAGCAAATCTGATGGGATGGGATGGAGGAACCCTTGGGAAAGCAGCAGGACCTCAAAATGTTGCTCAAGGGGGTTCTGCAGGAAATTTTTCAGAATTTTTTTCATGAAAAATGAAATTTTTTCCATTAAAAAATTGCTCATTTTATAGGGAATTAAGGAATTTTTAAGGGCTGTGGAGGAGCAGATCTGATGGGACAGGGGTGGAGGAACCCTTGGGAAAGCAGCAGGACCTCAAAATGCTTCTCAAGGGGGTTCTGCAGGAAATTTTTTCATTAAAAATGAAATTTTTTCCATTAAAAAATTGCTCATTTTGTAGGGAATTATTGGAAGGAATTTTTAAGGGCTGTGGAGGAGCAGATCTGATGGGACAGGGGTGGAGGAACCCTTGGGAAAGCAGCAGGACCTCAAAATGCTTCTCAAAGGGGTTCTGCAGGAAATTTTTTCATTAAAAATGAAATTTTTTCCATTAAAAAATTGCTCATTTTGTAGGGAATTATTGGAAGGAATTTTTAAGGGCTGTGGAGGAGCAGATCGGATGGGACAGGGGTGGAGGAATCCTCAGAAAAGCAGCAGGACCTCAAAATGTTGCTCAAGGGGGTTCTGCAGGAAATTTTTCAGAATTTTTTCATTTAAAAAATGGAATTTTTTCATGAGAAAATGGTGTTCTCATGGAAAAAAAATTGCTCATTTTATAGGGAATTATTGGAAGGAATTTTTAAGGGCTGTGGAGGAGCAGATCTGATGGGACAGGGGTGGAGGAATCCTTGGGAAAGCAGCAGAACCTCAAAATGTTGCTCAAGGGGGTTCTGCAGGAAATTTTTCGAATTTTTTCATTAAAAATGAAATTTTTTCCATTAAAAAATTGCTCATTTTATAGGGAATTAAGGAATTTTTAAGGGCTGTGGAGGAGCAGATCTGATGGGATGGGATGGAGGAACCCTTGGGAAAGCAGCAGGACCTCAAAATGCTGCTCAAGGGGGTTCTGCAGGAAATTTTTCAGAATTTTTTCATGAAAAAATGATTTTTTTCATTAAAAAATGCTTTTTTGTGAAAAAATTGCTCATTTTATAGGGAATTATTGGAAGGAATTTTTAAGAGCTGTGGAGGAGCAGATCTGATGGGACAGGGGTGGAGGAATCCTTGGGAAAGCAGCAGGATCTCAAAATGCTGCTCAAGGGGGTTCTGCAGGAAATTTTTCGAATTTTTTCATGGAAAAAATGATTTTTTTTTCATTAAAAAATGCTTTTTTCGTGGAAAAAATTGCTCATTTTATAGGGAATTATTGAAAGGAATTTTTAAGGGCTGTGGAGGAGCAGATCCGAGGAGATGGGATGGAGGAACCCTTGGGAAAGCAGCAGGACCTCAAAATGTTGCTCAAGGGGGTTCTGCAGGAAATTTTTCAGAATTTTTTCATTAAAAATGAAATTTTTTCCATTAAAAAATTGCTCATTTTATAGGGAATTATTGGAAGGAATTCTTAAGAGCTGTGGAGGAGCAGATCCGAGGGGACAGGGATGGAGGAATCCTTGGGAAAGCAGCAGGGCCTCAAAATGCTGCTCAAGGGGGTTCTGCAGGAAATTTTTCAGAATTTTTTCATGGAAAAATTGCTCATTTTATAGGGAATTATTGAAAGGAATTTTTAAGGGCTGTGGAGGAGCAGATCTGATGGGACAGGGATGGAGGAACCCTTGGGAAAGCAGCAGGGCCTCAAAATGCTGCTCAAGGGGGTTCTGCAGGAAATTTTTCGAATTTTTTCATTAAAAAAATGGAATTTTTTCCATTAAAAAATTGCTCATTTTATAGGGAATTATTGGAAGGAATTTTTAAGAGCTGTGGAGGAGCAGATCCGAGGGGATGGGATGGAGGAATCCTTGGAAAAGCAGCAGGATGCTGCAATCAGGCAGAAAATTCCCAACAAAATCATCCCAGAGGAAAATTCCCAATAAAATAATCCCAAAGGAATATTCCCAACCAATCCTGAAGCAATATTCCTAAAAAATTAATCCCGAAGGAAAATTCCCAACACAACCATCCTGAAGGAAAATTCCCAACACAATCATCCCAAAGGCAAAATCCCAACAAAACAATCCTGAAGGAATATTCCCAACAAAATAAATCCAAAGCAATATTCCCAATAAAATCATGTCGAAGGAAAATTCCCGACACAATAATCCCAAAGGAAAATTCCAAACAAAACCATCCCAAAGAAATATTCCCAACAAAACCATCCCAATGGAAAATTCCCACCAAAACCATCCCAAAGGCAAATTCCCAACAAAACAATCCTGAAGGAGTATTCCTGACAAAATAATCCCAAAGGAAAATTCCCATTCCCTAAAGATGCACATAGACACAAAATCCACAAAATCCACAAAATCCACAATATTCACCCGTTCTCTGCCAGAGTGCAAATTCCAAGATTTCTGTAAATTCCGTGGGCAATCCCAGCCCTTCAAAATTTGGGAATTTTTGGGGGTCAAGTCCCACTCCCAACCCTTTTGTCTCCCAATTTCCCCAGTTCCAGAGCACTGGGAGCTGTTCCTGCTCCTGGCATAAACCAAGGCTGAGCTCGGCTTTGGGGTCGCACAAAATCCTAAAATTCTCCTTTTCCACCCCAAAACTTCTCTCTAAAATCCCAACATTTCCTTCAAAACCTCTGCAAGAATTCCAATCTCTGTGGTGAGGGTAAAAATTCCTTTTTTTTTTTAATTCCCTAAAAAATCCACAGTGTTTAAATTAAAATTTAAATATTCCTTTTCTTAAATTCCCTAAAAAATCCACAGCATTTAAACTAAAAATTTAAAAATTCCTTTTCTTAAATTCCCTAAAATATCCACAGCGTTTAAATTAAAATTTAAATATTCCTTTTTTTTTAATTCCCTAAAAAATCCACAGTGTTCAAACTAAAAATTTAATTTTTATTTATTATTCCCTGAAAATCCACAGCGGCTTAAAAATATAAAAAATATTTTAAAATATAAAAATATATTAAAAAATAGATAAAATATATAAATATAGATTTAAATCTGTTTTTATCTATATTGAATTATATTTAAATATAAATATAGATATAATATAAAAATGGATATAAATAAGATATATAACATATAATTATATAAAATAGATAAAAATAGATAAAAATAGATTAAAAATATAAAAATAGATAAAAAATATATAAAATATATATTAAAATATATATTAAAATATATATTATATATATAATAGATAAAAAAATATATAAAATAGATAAAAATATATAAAAATATATATATAAATATATAAAATATATATAAAAATAGATTAAAATATAAATATATAAATATATATAAAATATATAAATATATATAAAATATATAATATATATAAATAAATAAAATATATAAAATATATAATAAATATAAAATATATATAAAATATATAAATATATATAAATATATATATAAAATACATATAATGTATATAAAAAATATATATAAATATAATATATATATAAAATATATATAAATATATAATATATATATAAAATATATATAAAAATACAAACATAAAAATAAAAATTATAATATTTTAAAAAATATAAAAGATATAAAAATAATAAAAAATAAAAGATATAAATATACTTAAAAAAATAGAAAAAATAGAAAAAATAGAAAAAAATTAAAAATAGAAAAATAGAAAAAATAAAAATATAAAAACAGAAAAATAGAAAAAAATTAAAAATAGAAAAATAGAAAAAATAGAAAAAATAAAAATAGAAAAAATAGAAAAACATAAAAATATAAAACCAGAAAAATAGAAAAAAATTAAAAATATAAAAATAGAAAAAATAGAAAAAAAATAAAAATAGAAAAAAAGAAAAACATAAAAATATAAAAATAGAAAAAATAGAAAAAAATTAAAAAATAAAAATAGAAAAAATAGAAAAAATAGAAAAAATAGAAAAAAAATTAAAATAGGAAAATAGAAAAAAATTAAAAATAGAAAAAATAGAAAAAAATAAAAATATAAAAATAGAAAAAATAGAAAAATAGGAAAAAATTAAAAATATAAAAATATAAAAATAGAAAAAAAAATATAAAAACAAAAAAAAAATAGAAAAACCATTTAAAATATATATTTAAAAACGAAAATAATTTCACATGATTTAACCCCCGATATATTTTAGGTTTTCCCTTACCGGGAGATTTTCCAGCCGGCTGAAAATCCTCGTCCGGCACGGAGGGAGGAGAAATTTCTGTGCACCAAAACCCCGGGGGCGGCACAGGGGAGGGACTGCGGATTTGGGGTTTTTTTTTCTTTTACTCCTCCTCTACTTCCCTTTTGGGGTTTTTATTTTTCCCTTTTACTCCTCCTCTCCTTCCCTTTTTGGGGTTTTTATTTTTCCCTTTTACTCCTCCTCTCCTTCCCTTTTTGGGGTTTTTATTTTTCCCTTTTACTCCTCCTCTCCTTCCCTTTTTGGGGTTTTTTTTTTCCCTTTTACTCCTCCTCTCCTTCCCTTTTTGTTTTCTTTTTTTGTTTGGTTCTTTTTCCTTTTTGCTCCTCCTCTCCTTCCCTTTTGGGATTTTTTCGGGGTTTTTTTCCCCTTTTACTTCTCCTCTCCTTCCTTTTAAGATTTTCTCAGTTTTTTATTTTTTTTCCCTTTTTACTCCTCCTCTCCTCCTCTTATGGGATTTTTTGCAATTTTTTTCCCTTTTTACTCCTCCTCTCCTTCCCTTATGGGATTTTTTTTGGGTTTTTTTCCCCTTTTACTTCTCCTCTCCTTCCCTTTTGGGGTTTTTTGGGTTTTTTTTTTTTCCCTTTTTCTCCTCCTCTTCTTCCCTTTTGGGTTTTTTTTTTGGGTTTTCTTTTTTTCCTTTTACTGCTCCTCTCCTTTCCTTCTAGGATTTAAATTTTTTTCCCCTTTTGCTCCTCCTCTCCTTCCTTTTTGTTTGTTTTTCTTTTTCCTTTTACTCCTCCTCTCCTTCTCTTTTGGGTTTTCTTTTTTTGCTTTTTTTTCCCCTTTGCTCCTCCCCTCCTTCCCTTTTGGGATTTTTTTGCAGTTGGTTTTTTTTTTTCCCCTTTTACTCCTCCTCTATTTCCCTTTTGGGGTTTTTATTTTTTCTCCTTTTACTCCTCCTCTCCTTCCCTTTTGGGGATTTTTTTTTCCTTTTACACCTCCCCTTATGGGATTTTTTGCAATTTTTTCCCCTTTTACTCCTCCTCTCCTTCCCTTTTGGGATTTTTATTTTTTCCCCTTTTACTCCTCCTCTCCTTCCCTTTTGAGGTTTTTATTTTTTTCCCTTTTTCTCCTCCTCTCCTTCCCTTTTTGGGATTTTTTTTTCCCTTTTGCTCCTCCTCTCCTTCCCCTTTTGGGGATTTTATTTTTTTCCCCTTTTACTTTTCCTCTCTTTCCCTTTAGGGGGTATTTTTTGTTTTTTGTTTTTTTTTTCCTTTTGATTTTTGTCTGTTGGATATTGGATTTTTGTCTGTTGTATATTGATTTTTGGACGTTGGATATTAAGCCAGATGTGGATTTGTCATCCCCCAAAACCCAACTCCTCAAATCTCCAAAAACCAGAAAAAAATCAGCCAAGGTTTGCTCTCACTTCAATGAACCACGATAAAGAATTAAAAATCAGATTTTTACACTTTGCACCAGGGTGAAACCAAATTCACAAAGAATTAAAAATCAGATTTTTACACCTTTCCTGAGGGTGGAACCACACTGGCAACCATCACACAACAAATTAAAAATCAGAATTAAAAATCAGAATTAAAAATCAGAATTAAAAATCAGAATTTTACACAAAGAATTAAAAATCTGATTTTTACACCTTTCATGAGGTTGAAACCAAACTGATGACCATCACACAAAGAATTAAAAATCAGAATTAAAAATCAGATTTTTATACCTTGCACCAGGGTGAAACCAAATTCACAAAGAATTAAAAACCAGATTTTTACACCATTCCTGAGGGTGGAACCACACTGGCAACCATCACACAACAAATGAAAAATCAGAATTAAAAATCAGAATTAAAAATCAGATTTTTACACAAAGAATTAAAAATCAGATTTTTACACCTTTCATGAGGGTGAAACCAAACTTGTGACCATCACACAGAGAATTAAAAATCAGAATTAAAAATCAAGATTTTTACACATTTTCTGAGGGTGAAACCAAACTGGTGACTGTCACACAGAGAATTAAAAATCTGATTTTTACACCAAGAATTAAAAATCAGATTTTTACACCTTGCAAAAGGGTGGAACCAAACCCACAAAGGATTAAAAATCAGATTTTTGCACCTCTCATGAGGGTGAAACCAAACTTGTGACCATCACACAGAGAATTAAAAATCAGAATTAAAAATCAGATTTTTACACCTTTCATGAGGGTGAAACCAAAGAATTAAAAGAATTAAAGATCAGATTTTTACACATTTTCTGAGGGTGAAACCAAACTCACAAAGAATTAAAAATCAGATTTTTACACATTTTCTGAGGGTGAAACCCAACTTGTGACCATCACACAGAGAATTAAAAATCAGAATTAAAACCCAGATTTTTACACCGTTCCTGAGGGTGAAACCAAACTGGTGACCACGACACAGAGAATTAAAAATCAGAATTAAAAATCAAGATTTTTACACATTTTCTGAGGGTGAAACCAAAGTCACAAAGAATTAAAAATCAGAATTAAAAATCTGATTTTTACACCTTTCCTGAGGGTGAAACCCAACTTGTGACCATCACACAGAGAATTAAAAATCAGAATTAAAAATCAGATTTTTACACCGTTCCTGAGGGTGAAACCAAACTCACAAAGAATTAAAAATCAGATTTTTACAACCTTTCATGAGGGTGAAACCAAACTTGTGACCATCACACAGAGAATTAAAAATCAGAATTAAAACCCAGATTTTTACACATTTTCTGAGGGTGAAACCAAACTGGTGACTGTCACACAAAGAATTTAAAATCAGATTTCTACACAAAGAATTAAAAATCAGATTTTTACACCTTGCAAAAGGGTGGATCCAAACTGGCAACCGTCACACAAAGAATTAAAAATCAGAATTAAAAATCAGGTTTTTACACATTTTCTGAGGGTGAAACCAAGCTTGTGACCATCACACAGAGAATTAAAAATCAGAATCAAAAATCAGATTTTTACACCGTTCCTGAGGGTGAAACCAAACTCACAGAATTAAAAATCAGATTTTTACACCAAGAATTAAAAATCCGATTTTTACACATTTTTCAGGGTGAAACCAAACTCGTGACTGTCACACCAAGAATTAAAAATCAGATTTTTACACCTTTCATGAGGGTGAAACCAAACTTGTGACCATCACACAGAGAATTAAAAATCAGAATTAAAAATCAAGATTTTTACACATTTTCTGGGGGTGAAACCAAATTCACAAAGAATTAAAAATCAGAATTAAAAATCTGATTTTTACACCTTTCCTGAGGGTGAAACCAAACTCACAAAGAATTAAAAATCAGAATTAAAAATCAGATTTTTACACATTTTCTGAGGGTGAAACCAAACTCACAAAGAATTAAAAATCAGAATTAAAAATCAGATTTTTACACCTTTCATGAGGGTGAAACCAAACTTGTGACCATCACACAGAGAATTAAAAATCAGAATTAAAAATCAGATTTTTATACCTTGCCCCAGAGTGACACCAAACTCACAAAGAATTAAAAATCAGAATTAAAAATCAGATTTTTACACCATTCCTGAAGGTGAAACCAAACTCACAAAGAATTAAAAATCAGAATTAAAAATCAGATTTTTACACCGTTCCTGAAGGTGAAACCAAACTCACAAAGAATTAAAAATCAGAATTAAAAATCTGATTTTTACACCTTTCCTGAGGGTGAAACCAAACTTGTGACCATCACACAGAAAATTAAAAATCAGAATTAAAAATCAGATTTTTACACCGTTCCTGAGGGTGAAACCAAACTCACAAAGAATTAAAAATCAGAATTAAAAATCTGATTTTTATACCTTGCCCCAGGGTGAAACCAAACTCACAAAGAATTAAAAATCTGATTTTTACACCTCTCACAAGGGTGAAACAAAACTTGTGACCATCACACAGAGAATTAAAAATCAGAATTAAAACCCAGATTTTTACACATTTTCTGAGGGTGAAACCAAACTGGTGACCACGACACAGAGAATTAAAAATCAGAATTAAAAATCAAGATTTTTACACATTTTCTGAGGGTGAAACCAAACTGGTGACTGTCACACAAAGAATTAAAAATCAGAATTAAAAATCAGATTTTTACACCTTTCATGAGGGTGAAACCAAACTGGCGACTGTCACACAGAGAATTAAAAATCAGAATTAAAAACCAGATTTTTATACCTTGCACCAGGGTGAAACCAAACTCACAAAGAATTAAAAATCAGAATTAAAAATCTGATTTTTACACATTTTTTGAGGGTGAAACTAAAGAATTAAGAGAATTAAAAATCAGATTTTTACACCATTCCTGAAGGTGAAACCAAACTCACAGAGAATTAAAAATCAGAATTAAAAATCAGATTTTTACACATTTTTTGAGGGTGAAACTAAAGAATTAAGAGAATTAAAAATCAGATTTTTACACCGTTCCTGAGGGTGAAACCAAACTCACAAAGAATTAAAAATCAGAATTAAAAATCAGATTTTTACACATTTTTTGAGGGTGAAACTAAAGAATTAAGAGAATTAAAAATCAGATTTTTACACCGTTCCTGAGGGTGAAACCAAACTCACAAAGAATTAAAAATCAGAATTAAAAATCAGATTTTTACACTTTGCACCAGGGTTAAAATGCTCTTTAAAATGCCAATTTCACTGAGGTTTTTGGTGTTGCTTTCAGCAAATATCCACAGAAATATCCCAGATATTATTAATAATAAAATAAAATTTAAAAAAAAATCTAAAAATAAATTTAAAAAATATTAAAAATTAAAAAAATTTTAAAAATTAAAGTAAAAATAAATAAAATTAAAATAAATAAATAAATAAAATAAAACTAAAATAAATAAAATAAATAAAATAAAAAATAAAAATAAAATTAAAAAAAAATAAAAAAATTAAAAAATAAAAAATAAAAATATTTAAAAATTAAATAATAAAATAAAAAATTAAAAAATAAAAATATAATAAAAATAAAATATTAAAAAATAAAAATAAAAATTAAAATCAAAATTAAAAAATAAAAATAAAATAAAAATAAAAATAAAATATTAAAAAATAAAAATAAAAATTAAAATCAAAATTAAAAATAAAATAAAAATAAAAATAAAATATTAAAAAATAAAAATAAAAGAAAAATAAAATAAAAATAAAATATTAAAAAATAAAAATAAAAATAAAAATAAAAATAAAAATAAAAATAAAAATAAAAATAAAAATAAAAATAAAAATAAAAATAAACCCCTGTGGGTTGGACTCACCTGCAGCAGGGTCTGTGGGGCCGGGGCAGCACAGCAGGGAGGAGAGAAAAGGAAAGAAAAAAAAAATCAAATTAATTTTGATGTTTCTGCAACGTTTGGGGTGCAAAGGGTGGAAAATGGGAGACTGAAAAATTCTAATTTAAATAGAATTAAACTGAAACAAGAGCCACCAGGGACTCGGATATCCAGAAAAATCAGGAAAATCCTGAATTTCAGGAGGCTGGAACTGCCAGGAGGGACTCAGGGACAGACACCCAGAAAAGTCAGGAAAATCCTGGATTGGAACCAGATCTCAGGGAGACTCTGAGGGACTCCCAGAAAAATCAGGAAAATCCTGGATTGGGATGAGTTGGAGGCTCCAGCATCCATGAGGGACTCTGGGACACCCAGAAAAATCAGGAAAATCCTGAATTTGAGGAGGCTGGAACTGCCAGGAGCCATGAGGGATTCAGGAACTCCCAAAAAATTCAGGAAAATCCTGGATTTGAGCTCCAGCATCCACCAGAGACTCAGGAACATCCAGGAAATCCAGGAAAATCCTGGATTTGAGCTCCAGCATCCAACAGGGACTCAGGAACTCCCAGAAAAGTCAGGAAAATCCTGAATTTCAGGCAGCTGGAGCTGCCAGGAGCCACCAGGGACTCAGGGACACCCAGGAAATTCAGGAAAATCCTGGATTGGGATGAGTTGGAGGCTCCAACATCCATGAGGCTCTCAGGGACATCCAGAAAAGTCAGGAAGATCCTGGATTTCAGGAGGCTGGAACTGCCAGGAGGGACTCAGGGATAGACACCCAGAAAAGTCAGGAAAATCCTGGATTGGGATGAGCTGGAGGCTCCAACATCCATGAGGGACTCAGGGACATCCAGAAAAATCAGGAAAATCCTGGATTTGAGGAGGCTGGAACTGCTAGGAGCCATGAGGGACTCAGGAACATCCAGGAAATTCAGGAAAATCCTGGATTTGAGGCTCCAGCAGCCATGAGGGACCCAGGGACACTCAGAAAAGTCAGGAAAATCCTGAATTTGAGGCTCCAGCAGCCACGAGGCTCTCAGGAACTCCCAGGAAGTTCAGGAAAATCCTGGATTGGGATGAGTTGGAGGCTCCAACATCCATGAGGGACTCAGGGACACCCAGAAAAATCAGGAAAATCCTGGATTTCAGGCAGCTGGAGCTGCCAGGAGCCATGAGGGACTCAGGGACACCCAGGAAGTTCAGGAAAATCCTGAATTTGAGGAGGCTGGAACTGCCAGGAGCCACAGGGACGCAGGAACATCCAGGAAATTCAGGAAAATCCTGGATGGGAGGCTCCAGCATCCATGAGGGCCTCAGGAACACCCAGAAAAGTCAGGAAAATCCTGAATTTCAGGCAGCTGGAGCTGCCAGGAACTACCAGGGACTCAGGAACTCCCAGGAAATTCAGGAAAATCCTGAATTGGAGGCTCCAAAATCCATGATGCTCTCAGGAACTCCCAGAAAAATCCTGACTTTGAGGTTCCAGCATCTATGAGGGACTCAGGAACTCCCAGAAAAGTCAGGAAAATCCTGAATTTCAAGGCAGCTGGAGCTGCCAGGAGCCACCAGGGACTCAGGAACATCCAGGAAATTCAGGAAAATCCTGGATTTGAGGTTCCAGCAGCCACGAGGCTCTCAGGAACTCCCAGGAGAATCAGGAAAATTCTGGATTTCAGGCAGCTGGAGCTGCCAGGAGCCATGAGGGACTTGGGAACACCCAGGAAAGTCAAGAAAATCTTGGATTTGAGGCTCCAGCATCCAAAAGGGACTCATGGATATCCAGAAAAATCAGGAAAATCCTGGATTGGAATGAGCTGGAGCTGCCAGGAGCCATGAGGGACTTGGGGACATCCAGGAAATTCAGGAAAATCCTGGGTTGGGACGAGTTGGAGGCTCCAACATCCATGAGGGACTCAGGGACACCCAGAAAAATCAGGAAAATCCTGGATTTGAGCTCCAGCAGCCACCAGGGACTCAGGAACATCCAGGAAATCCCGGAAAATCCTGGATTTGAAGCTCCAGCATCCATGAGGGACTCAGGGACATCCAGAAAAGTCAGGAAAATCCTGAATTTGAGGAGGCTGGAACTGCCAGGAGTCATGAGGGACTCAGGAACTCCCAGGAAGTTCAGGAAAATCCTGGATTGGGATGAGTTGGAGGCTCCAACATCCATGAGGGACTCAGGGACACCCAGAAAAATCAGGAAAATCCTGAATTTGAAGCTCCAGCATCCATGAGGGACTCAGGGACATCCAGAAAAGTCAGGAAAATCCTGAATTTCAGGCAGTTGGAGCTGCCAGGAGCCACCAGGGACTCAGGGACATCCAGGAAATTCAGGAAAATCCTGGATTGGGATGAGTTGGAGGCTCCAGCATCCATGAGGGACTCAGGGACATCCAGAAAAATCAGGAAAATCCTGAATTTGAGGCTCCAGCAGCCACCAGGGACTCAGGAACATCCAGAAAAGTCAGGAAAATCCTGGATTTGAAGCTCCAGCATCCATGAGGGACTTAGGGACACCCAGAAAAATCGGAAAATCCTGAATTTGAGGAGGCTGGAACTGCCAGGAGCCACAGGGACTCAGG
The DNA here is from genome assembly GCA_021534815.1 of Acrocephalus arundinaceus. NCBI lineage: Eukaryota > Metazoa > Chordata > Aves > Passeriformes > Sylviidae > Acrocephalus > Acrocephalus arundinaceus. The sequence goes on along the minus strand of JAJEOU010000287.1, from coordinate 6,992,484 downwards.
AACATCCAGGAAATTCAGGAAAATCCTGGATTTGAGGCTCCAGCAGCCACGAGGCTCTCAGGAACTCCCAGAAAAGTCAGGAAAATTCTGGATTTGAGGAGGCTGGAACTGCCAGGGGCCACCAGGGACATGGAGACACCCAGGAAAATCAGGAAAATCCTGGACTGGAGGCTCCAGCAGCCACGAGGCTCTCAAGAACACCCAGGAAATTCAGGAAAATCCTGGATTTGAGCTCCAGCATCCACCAGGGACTCAGGAACTCCCAGAAAAGTCAGGAAAATCCTGAATTTCAGGCAGCTGGAGCTGCCAGGAGCCATGAGGGACTTGGGGACACCCAGAAAAGTCAGGAAAATCCTGGGTTGGAGGCTCCAGCAGCCAACTGAGGGAACTGGGGACATCCAGGAAAATCCTGGACTGGAACCAGATCTCAGGGAGAATCTCAGGGACATCCAGAAAAATCAGGAAAATCCTGAATTTTGGGCAGCTGGAACTGCCAGGAACCACCAGGGACTCAGGAACTCCCAGGAAATTCAGGAAAATCCTGGACTGGAGGCTCCAGCACCCACATGAACTCAGGGACTTCCAGAAAAGTCAGGAAAATCCTGGATTTGAGCTCCAGCATCCATGAGGGATTCAGGAACTCCCAGAAAGTTCAGGAAAATCCTGAATTTCAGGCAGCTGGAGCTGCCAGGAGCCATGAGGGACTTGGGGACACCCAGGAAATTCAGGAAAATCCTGGATTGGGACGAGTTGGAGGCTCCAACATCCATGAGGCTCTCAGGGACACTCAGAAAAATCAGGAAAATCCTGAATTTGAGGCTCCAGCAGCCACCAGGGACTCAGGAACATCCAGGAAATTCAGGAAAATCCTGGATTTGGGGCTCCAGCATCCAGGAGGGACTGAGGAACTCCCAGAAAAGTCAGGAAAATCCTGAATTGGAATGAGCTGGAGCTGCCAGGAGCCATGAGGGAATTTGGGACACCCAGGAAAATCAGGAAAATCCTGGAATGGGACGAGTTGGAGGCTCCAGCATCCATGAGGGACTCAGGGACACCCAGAAAAATCAGGAAAATCCTGGATTTGAGGCTCCAGCAGCCACCAGGGACTCAGGAACATCCAGGAAATTCAGGAAAATCCTGGATTTGGGGCTCCAGCATCCAGGAGGGACTGAGGAACTCCCAGAAAAGTCAGGAAAATCCTGAATTGGAATGAGCTGGAGCTGCCAGGAGCCACAGGGACTCAGGAACATCCAGGAAATTCAGGAAAATCCTGGATTTGAGGTTCCAGCAGCCACGAGGCTCTCAGGAACTCCCAGGAAGTTCAGGAAAATCCTGGATTGGGATGAGTTGGAGGCTCCAACATCCATGAGGGACTCAGGGACACCCAGAAAAATCAGGAAAATCCTGAATTTCAGGCAGCTGGAGCTGCCAGGAGCCATGAGGGACTCAGGGACACCCAGGAAGTTCAGGAAAATCCTGAATTTGAGGAGGCTGGAACTGCCAGGAGCCACAGGGACGCAGGAACATCCAGGAAATTCAGGAAAATCCTGGATTTGGGGCTCCAGCATCCACCAGGGACTCAGGAACTCCCAGAAAAGTCAGGAAAATCCTGAATTTCAGGCAGCTGGAGCTGCCAGGAGCCATGAGGGAATTTGGGACACCCAGAAAAATCAGGAAAATCCTGGGTTGGGATGAGTTGGAGGCTCCAACATCCATGAGGGACTCAGGGAAATCCAGGAAATTCAGGAAAATCCTGAATTTGAGGCTCCAGCAGCCACGAGGCTCTCAGGAACTCCCAGAAAAATCAGGAAAATCCTGGATTGGGACGAGTTGGAGGCTCCAACATCCATGAGGGACTCAGGGACACCCAGAAAAATCAGGAAAATCCTGGATTTGAGCTCCAGCAGCCACGAGGCTCTCAGGAACTCCCAGGAAATTCAGGAAAATTCTGGATTTGAGGAGGCTGGAACTGCCAGGGGCCACCAGGGACATGGAGACACCCAGGAAAATCAGGAAAATCCTGGATTTGAGGAGGCTGGAACTGCTAGGAGCCATGAGGGACTCAGGAACATCCAGGAAATTCAGGAAAATCCTGGATTTGAGGCTCCAGCAGCCATGAGGGACCCAGGGACACTCAAAAAAGTCAGGAAAATCCTGGATTCGAGGTTCCAGCAGCCACGAGGCTCTCAGGAACTCCCAGGAAGTTCAGGAAAATCCTGGATTGGGATGAGTTGGAGGCTCCAACATCCATGAGGGACTCAGGGACACCCAGAAAAATCAGGAAAATCCTGAATTTCAGGCAGCTGGAGCTGCCAGGAGCCATGAGGGACTCAGGGACACCCAGGAAGTTCAGGAAAATCCTGAATTTGAGGAGGCTGGAACTGCCAGGAGCCACAGGGACCCAGGAACATCCAGGAAATTCAGGAAAATCCTGGATTTGAGGCTCCAGCATCCAGGAGGGACTCAGGAACTCCCAGAAAAGTCAGGAAAATCCTGAATTTCAGGCAGCTGGAGCTGCCAGGAGCCATGAGGGACTTGGGGACACCCAGGAAAGTCAAGAAAATCTTGGATTTGAGGCTCCAGCATCCAAAAGGGACTCATGGATATCCAGAAAAATCAGGAAAATCCTGGATTGGAATGAGCTGGAGCTGCCAGGAGCCATGAGAGACATGGGCACATCCTGGGAAAATCCGGAATTGGAGGCTCCAGCAGCCATGAAGGATCCAGGGACACTCAGAAAAATCAGGAAAATCCTGAATTTCAGGCAGCTGGAACTGCCAGGAGCCATGAGGGATTCAGGAACGCCCAAAAAATTCAGGAAAATCCTGGATTGGAGGCTCCAGCATCCACCAGAGACTCAGGAACACCCAGGAAATCCAGGAAAATCCAGGATGGGAGGCTCCAGCACCCACATGAACTCAGGGACTTCCAGAAAAGTCAGGAAAATCCTGAATTTCAGGCAGCTGGAGCTGCCAGGAGCCATGAGGGAATTTGGGACACCCAGAAAAGTCAGGAAAATCCTGAATTGGAGGCTCCAGCAGCCAACTGAGGGAACTGGGGACATCCAGGAAAATCCTGGACTGGAACCAGATCTCAGGGAGAATCTCAGGGACATCCAGAAAAATCAGGAAAATCCTGAATTTTGGGCAGCTGGAACTGCCAGGAACCACCAGGGATTCAGGAACTCCCAGGAAATTCAGGAAAATCCTGGACTGGAGGCTCCAGCACCCACATGAACTCAGGGACTTCCAGAAAAGTCAGGAAAATCCTGAATTTGAGCTCCAGCATCCATGAGGGATTCAGGAACTCCCAGAAAGTTCAGGAAAATCCTGAATTTCAAGGCAGCTGGAGCTGCCAGGAGCCATGAGGGACTCAGGAACTCCCAGGAAATTCAGGAAAATCCTGGATTGGGACGAGTTGGAGGCTCCAACATCCATGAGACTCTCAGGGACACTCAGAAAAATCAGGAAAATCCTGGATTTGAGGCTCCAGCAGCCACCAGGGACTCAGGAACATCCAGGAAATTCAGGAAAATCCTGGATTTGGGGCTCCAGCATCCAGGAGGGACTGAGGAACTCCCAGAAAAGTCAGGAAAATCCTGAATTGGAATGAGCTGGAGCTGCCAGGAGCCACAGGGACTCAGGAACATCCAGGAAATTCAGGAAAATCCTGGATTTGAGGTTCCAGCAGCCACGAGGCTCTCAGGAACTCCCAGGAAGTTCAGGAAAATCCTGGATTGGGATGAGTTGGAGGCTCCAACATCCATGAGGGACTCAGGGACACCCAGAAAAATCAGGAAAATCCTGAATTTCAGGCAGATGGAGCTGCCAGGAGCCATGAGGGACTCAGGGACACCCAGGAAGTTCAGGAAAATCCTGGATTTGAGCTCCAGCATCCATGAGGGATTCAGGAACTCCCAGAAAGTTCAGGAAAATCCTGAATTTCAGGCAGCTGGAGCTGCCAGGAGCCATGAGGGACTTGGGGACACCCAGGAAATTCAGGAAAATCCTGGATTGGGACGAGTTGGAGGCTCCAGCATCCATGAGGCTCTCAGGGACACTCAGAAAAATCAGGAAAATCCTGAATTTGAGGCTCCAGCAGCCACCAGGGACTCAGGAACATCTAGGAAATTCAGGAAAATCCTGGATTTGGGGCTCCAGCATCCATGAGGGACTCAGGAACTCCCAGGAGAATCAGGAAAATCCTGAATTTCAGGCAGCTGGAGCTGCCAGGAGCCATGAGGGACTTGGGGACACCCAGGAAAGTCAAGAAAATCTTGGATTTGAGGCTCCAGCATCCATGAGGGACTCATGGATATCCAGAAAAATCAGGAAAATCCTGGATTGGAATGAGCTGGAGCTGCCAGGAGCCATGAGAGACATGGGCACATCCTGGGAAAATCCGGAATTGGAGGCTCCAGCAGCCATGAAGGATCCAGGGACACTCAGAAAAATCAGGAAAATCCTGAATTTCAGGCAGCTGGAACTGCCAGGAACCATGAGGGATTCAGGAACTCCCAAAAAATTCAGGAAAATCCTGGATTGGAGGCTCCAGCATCCACCAGAGACTCAGGAACACCCAGGAAATCCAGGAAAATCCTGGATGGGAGGCTCCAGCATCCACCAGGGACTCAGGAACTCCCAGAAAAGTCAGGAAAATCCTGAATTTCAGGCAGCTGGAGCTGCCAGGAGCCACCAGGGACTCAGGGACACCCAGGAAATTCAGGAAAATCCTGGATTGGGATGAGTTGGAGGCTCCAACATCCATGAGGGACTCAGGGACATCCAGAAAAATCAGGAAAATCCTGGATTTGAGGAGGCTGGAACTGCCAGGAGCCATGAGGGACTCAGGGACACCCAGGAAATTCAGGAAAATCCTGGATTGGGATGAGTTGGAGGCTCCAGCATCCATGAGGGACTCAGGGACATCCTGGAAATTCAGGAAAATCCTGAATTTGAGGCTCCAGGAGCCACAGGGACTCAGGAACATCCAGGAAATTCAGGAAAATCCTGGATTTGAAGCTCCAACATCCATGAGGGACTCAGGGACATCCAGAAAAGTCAGGAAAATCCTGAATTTGAGGAGGCTGGAACTGCCAGGAGCCACAGGGACTCAGGAACATCAGGAAATTCAGGAAAATCCTGGATTGGAGGCTCCAGCATCCACGAGGCTCTCAGGACCTCCCAGAAAAGTCAGGAAAATTCTGAATTTGAGGAGGCTGGAACTGCCAGGGGCCATCAGGGACATGGAGACACCCAGGAAAATCAGGAAAATCCTGGACTGGAGGCTCCAGCAGCCACGAGGCTCTCAAGAACACCCAGGAAATTCAGGAAAATCCTGGATTTGAGCTCCAGCATCCATGAGGGCCTCAGGAACACCCAGAAAAGTCAGGAAAATCCTGGATTTCAGGCAGCTGGAGCTGCCAGGAGCCATGAGGGACTCAGGAACTCCCAGGAATTTCAGGAAAATCCCAAATTTCAGGACCTTGGCCCAGGACTCACCCTCTGCTGGATGAGCGCGTGCTTGTGCTCCATCTCACGCTTCTCCACGGCTGAGTCGATCACCAGCTGATCCAGCTGGGAAAAAAAACATGGAAAAGTCAGGGTGGGATGGAGGAACACGGGGTGGGATGGGACAGAGAGGGCAGGGACACAAATCCCGGGAAAGGGAGGGAAAGGAGGGGAAAAGGGGAAAAAAAGAGGGGAAAAAGGAGGAAAAATGGTGGGGAAAGGTGGAAAAAAAGGAGGAAAAAGGAGGAAAAATTGGAGGGGGGAAAAAGGAGGAAAAATGGTGGGGAAAGGTGGAAAAAAAGGAGGAAAAAGGAGGAAAAATTGGAGGGGGGAAAAAGGAGGAAAAATGGTGGGGAAAGGTGGAAAAAAAGGAGAAAAAAGGAGGAAAAATTGGAGGGGGGAAAAATGGGGAAAAAGGGGGGAAACAAAGGGGGGAACAAAGGGGGAAACAAAGGGGGAAACAAAGGGGGAAATAAAGGGGGAAACAAAGGGGGAAACAAAGGGGGAAAACAAAGGGGGAAATAAAGGGGGAAATAAAGGGGGGAAAACAAAGGGGGAAAACAAAGGGGGAAACAAAGGGGGAAAACAAAGGGGGAAACAAAGGGGGAAAACAAAGGGGGAAATAAAGGGGGAAATAAAGGGGGAAAAAAAGGGGGGAAAACAAAGGGGGAAACAAAGGGGGAAACAAAGGGGGAAAACAAAGGGGGAAACAAAGGGGGAAAACAAAGGGGGAACAAAGGGGGAAACAAGGGGGAAAAAAGGGGGAAATAAAGGGGGAAAACAAAGGGGGAAAACAAAGGGGGAAACAAAGGGGGAAATAAAGGGGGAACAAAGGGGGAAACAAAGGGGGAAAACAAAGGGGGGAACAAAGGGGGAAACAAAGGGGGAAACAAAGGGGGAAACAAAGGGGGAAATAAAGGGGGGAACAAAGGGGGAAACAAAGGGGGAAAACAAAGGGGGGAACAAAGGGGGAAACAAAGGGGGAAATAAAGGGGGGAAACAAAGGGGGGAAACAAAGGGGGGAAACAAAGGGGGAAACAAAGGGGGAAATAAAGGGGGGAACAAAGGGGGAAATAAAGGGGGAACAAAGGGGGAAAACAAAGGGGGAAAACAAAGGGGGAAACAAAGGGGGAAAACAAAGGGGGAAAACAAAGGGGGAAAACAAAGGGGGAAAACAAAGGGGGAAATAAAGGGGGAAAACAAAGGGGGAAAACAAAGGGGGAAATAAAGGGGGAAAACAAAGGGGGAAATAAAGGGGAAACAAAGGGGGAAACAAAGGGGGAAATAAAGGGGGAAACAAAGGGGGAAAACAAAGGGGGAAACAAAGGGGGAAACAAAGGGGGAAAACAAAGGGGGAAACAAAGGGGGAAACAAAGGGGGAAACAAAGGGGAAACAAGGGGAAACAAAGGGGGAAACAAAGGGGGAAACAAAGGGGGGAAACAAGGAGGGAAACAGGAAGGAGGAAGAGGCAAAAACGAGGAAAAATTGGGAAAAAAGAGGGGAAAAGGAGGGGAAAAGGATGCAAGAAAAAGGGGCAAAAAGGAGGCAATAAAGGGATAGAAAAGGGGCAAAAAGGAGGCAAAGGGCCATGCTGGGTGTGCCCCCACTGCAGCACCCCAGGGTGACACTCAGGATGTCCCTGTCCCATCCCTGTCCCTGTGTCCCTGGTGTCCCCAGTGTCCCTGTCCCTGGCTGTGTCCCTGTCCCTGGTGTCGCTGGTGTCTCTGTCCCCGTCCCAGGTGTCCCTGTCCCCATCCCTGGTGTCCCTGTGTCCCCATCCCCATCCCCGGTGTCCCTGTGGGTGTCCTTGTCCCTGGTGTCCCCAGTGTCCCTGGTGTTCCTGTCCCCATCCTGTGTCCTTGGTGTCCCTGGTGTCCCCATCCCTGGCGTCCCCTGTGTCCCTGTTCCCCTGTCCCTGGTGTCCCCGATGTCCCTGTCCCTCCTGGTGTCCCTGTCCCTGGTGTCCCCAGTGTCCCTGTCCCCGTGGGTGTCCCCAGTGTCCCTGTCCCCGGTGTCCCTGTCCCCGCCCCCATGTCCCTGTCCCCATCCCCATGTCCTTGGTGTCCCTGTACCTGTCCTTGGTGTCCCCATCCCCAGTGTCCCTGTCCCTCGTGTTCCCCATGTCCCTGTCCCCATCCCTGGTGTCCCCACCCCTGGTGTCCCTGTGTCCCTGTCCCCATCCCTGTCCCCAGTGTCCCCATCCCTGTGCCTGTGTCCCTGGTGTCCCCATCCCCGGTGTCCCTGTCTCTGTTCCAGTCCCTGGTGTCCCCAGTGTCCCTGTCATCCCTGATATCCCCATGGGTGTCCCTGTCCCTGGTGTCCCCAGTGTCCCCTGTCCCCGATGTCCCCATGGGTGTCCCCAGTGTCCCCATGGGCGTCTCCGGTATCCCCGTGGGTGTCACCTTGGGTGTCCCTGTCCCCATGGGTGTCCCTGTCCCCGTGGGTATTCCTGTCCCCGTGGGTGTCCCTGCTGTCCCTGCTGTCCCTGTGGGTGTCCCTGCTGTCCCCGTGGGTGTCCCTGCTGTCCCTGCTGTCCCCATGGGTGTCCCTGCTGTCCCCGTGGGTGTCCCTGCTGTCCCCATGGGTGTCCCTGCTGTCCCCGTGGGTGTCCCTGTCCCTGCTGTCCCTGTGGGTGTCCGTGCTGTCCCCGTGGGTGTCCCTGTCCCTGCTGTCCCCATGGGTGTCCCTGCTGTCCCCGTGGGTGTCCCTGCTGTCCCCGTGGGTGTCCCTGGTGTCCCCGTGGGTGTCCCTGCTGTCCCTGCTGTCCCCACGGGTGTCCCTGCTGTCCCCGTGGGTGTCCCTGTCCCTCACCTCCGTGGCCAGTTTTTTCATGTACGGCTCCAGCTGGTGCAGCAGGCTGTGCCCCTGCTGGAAGAACGTGAACTGGGCGTGCATGAACGACAGCATCTGTGGGAACATGGGGTTAAACCCTTCAGTTTTCATTTTTCCCAATCAATTTATCCCCTTTTTCCTTCCATTTTCCATTTTTTGTGGGCACAAAGATCCCTGGGGCAGAGTAAAAATCTCTAATCTCTTTTTCCCCACCAAAAAAAATTTGGTTAAACCCTTTATTTTTGATTTCTCCAATCAATTTATCCCCTTTTTTCTTCCATTTTCCATTTTTTGTGGGCACAAAGTTTCCTGGGGCAAAATAAAAAACCCTCATCCCTTTTTCCCTGAAAATAAATGGGGTTTAACCCTTTATTTTTAATTTCCCAAAGCAATTTATCCCCATTTTTCTTCCATTTTCATTTTTTATGTGCACAAAGTCTCCTGGGGCAGATTAAAAACCCTCATCCCATTTTTCCCTGAATAAAAATGAGTTTAACCCTTTATTTTTGATTTCCCAAAGCAACTTTTCCCCATTTTTCTTCCTTCCACTTTGCTGTGGGCACAAAATTTCCTGAGGCAGAGTAAAAAACTCTTTTTCCCCACCAAAAAAAATTGGTTTTAACCCTTTATTTTTTATTTCTCCAATCATTTTATCCCTTTTTTCCTTTCATTTTTCATTTCTTGTGGGCACAAAGTTTCCTGGGGGAAAATAAAAAACCCTCATCCCTTTTTCCCTGAAAAAAAATGAGTTTAACCCTTTATTTTTGATTTTTCCCAAGCAATTTATCCCCATTTTTCTTCCATTTTCATTTTTTATGTGCACAAATTCTCCTGGCACAGATTAAAAACCCTCATCCCATTTTTCCCTGAAAAAAATGAGTTTAACCCTTTATTTTTGATTTCCCCAACCAATTTTTCCCCATTTTTCTTCCTTCCACTTTGCTGTGGGCACAAAGATTCCTGAGGCAGAGTAAAAAACTCTTTTCCCCCACCAAAAAAATTGGGTTTAACTCTTTATTTTTTATTTTTCCCAATCAATTTATCCCCATTTTTCTTCCATTTTCCATTTTTTGTGTGCACAAATTCTCCTGGCACAGATTAAAAAACCCTCATCCCATTTTTCCCTGAATAAAAATGAGTTTAACCCTTTATTTTTAATTTCTCCAACCCATTTTTCTTCCTTCCACTTTGCTGTGGGCACAAAATTTCCTGAGGCAGAGTAAAAAACTCTTTTTCCCCACCAAAAAAAATTGGGTTTAACCCTTTATTTTTGATTTTTCCCAATCAATTTATCCCCATTTTTCTTCCATTTTCCCTTTTTTGTGGGCACAAACTTTCCTGGGGCAGAGTAAAAATCTCTAATCTCTTTTTCCCCACCAAAAAAAATTTGGTTAAACCCTTTATTTTTGATTTCTCCAATCAATTTATCCCCTTTTTTCTTCATATCCCTTTTCTCCTTCCATTTTCCATTTTTTTGTGGGCACAAAGTTTCCTGGGGCAGAGTAAAAAACTCTTTTTCCCCACTAAAATAAATTGGGTTTAACTCTTTATTTTTTATTTCTCCAATCATTTTATCCCTTTTTTCCTTTCATTTTTCATTTCTTATGGGCACAAAGTTTCCTGGGACAAAATAAAAAACCCTCATCCCTTTTTAACCTGAAAATAAATTGGGTTTAACCCTTTATTTTTTATTTTTCCCAAGCCTTTATCCCCATTTTTCTTAAATTTTCCATTTTTTATGTGCACAAATTCTCCTGGCACAGATTAAAAAACCCTCATCCCATTTTTCCCTGAAAAAAAATGAGTTTAACCCTTTATTTTTAATTTCTCCAACCCATTTTTCTTCCTTCCACTTTGCTGTGGGCACAAAATTTCCTGGGGCAGAGTAAAAAACTCTTTTTCCCCACCAAAAAAAATTGGGTTTAACTCTTTATTTTTGATTTTTCCCAAGCAATTTATCCCCATTTTTCTTCCATTTTCCATTTTTTGTGTGCACAAAGTTTCCTGGGACAAAATAAAAAACCCTCATCCCTTTTTAACCTGAAAATAAATTTGGTTTAACCCTTTATTTTTTATTTTTCCCAAAGCAATTTATCCCCATTTTTCTTCCATTTTCCATTTTTTGTGTGCACAAATTCTCCTGGCACAGATTAAAAACCCTCATCCCATTTTCCCTGAAAAAAAATTGGGTTTAACCCTTTATTTTTAATTTCCCCAACCAACTTTTCCCCATTTTTCTTCCTTCCACTTTGCTGTGGGCACAAAATTTCCTGAGGCAGAGTAAAAAACTCTTTTTCCCCACCAAAATAAATTGGGTTTAACTCTTTATTTTTGATTTTTCCCAATCAATTTATCCCCATTTTTCTTCCATTTTCCCTTTTTTGTGGGCACAAACTTTCCTGGGGCAGAGTAAAAATCTCTAATCTCTTTTTCCCCACCAAAAAAAATTTGGTTAAACCCTTTATTTTTGATTTCTCCAATCAATTTATCCCCTTTTTTCTTCATATCCCTTTTCTCCTTCCATTTTCCACTTTGCTGTGGGCACAAAATTTCCTGAGGCAGAGTAAAAAACTCTTTTCCCCTACCAAAATAAATTGGGTTTAACTCTTTATTTTTTATTTTTCCCAATCAATTTATCCCCATTTTTCTTCCATTTTCCATTTTTTGTGGGCACAAACTTTCCTGGGGTAAAATAAGAAACCCTATTTATTTAAAAATAAATAGGGTTAAATATTTATATTTATTTAAAAATAAAAAATTTAAAAAATGAGTTTAACCCTTTATTTTCTATTTTTCCCAAGCAATTTATCTTTTTCCTGTGGGCACAAAGTCTCCTGGGGCAAAATAGAAAACCCTCATCCCTTTTTAACCTGAAAAAAAATTAGTTTAACCCTTTATTTTTTATTTTTCCCAAGCAATTTATCCCCATTTTTCTTCCATTTTCCATTTTTTATGTGCACAAATTCTCCTGGCACAGATTAAAAACCCTCATCCCTTTTTCCCTGAAAAAAAATGAGTTTAACCCTTTATTTTTAATTTCTCCAACCAATTTTTCTTCCTTCCACTTTGCTGTGGGCACAAAATTTCCTGAGGCAGAGTAAAAAACTCTTTTTCCCCACCAAAATAAATTGGGTTTAACCCTTTATTTTTTATTTTTCCCAATCAATTTATCCCCATTTTTCTTCCATTTTCCATTTTTTATGTGCACAAATTCTCCTGGCACAGATTAAAAACCCTCATCCCATTTTTCCCTGAATAAAAATGAGTTTAACCCTTTATTTTTAATTTCTCCAACCCATTTTTCTTCCTTCCACTTTGCTGTGGGCACAAAATTTCCTGAGGCAGAGTAAAAAACTCTTTTTCCCCACCAAAATAAATTGGGTTTAACTCTTTATTTTTGATTTTTCCCAATCAATTTATCCCCATTTTTCTTCCATTTTCCATTTTTTGTGGGCACAAACTTTCCTGGGGTAAAATAAAAAACCCTATTTATTTAAAAATAAATAGGGTTAAATATTTATATTTATTTAAAAATAAAAAATTAAAAAAATGAGTTTAACCCTTTATTTTCTATTTTTCCCAAGCAATTTATCTTTTTCCTGTGTGCACAAAGATTCCTGGGACAAAATAAAAAACCCTCATCCCTTTTTACCTGAAAAAAAATGAGTTTAACCCTTTATTTTTGATTTTTCCCAATCAATTTATCCCCATTTTTCTTCCATTTTCCATTTTTTATGTGCACAAATTCTCCTGGCACAGATTAAAAACCCTCATCCCATTTTTCCCTGAATAAAAATGAGTTTAACCCTTTATTTTTAATTTCCCCAACCAATTTTTTCCCATTTTTCTTCCTTCCACTTCACTGTAGGCACAAAGATTCCTGAGGCAGAGTAAAAAACTCTTTTTCCCCACCAAAATAAATTTGGTTTAACCCTTTATTTTTTATTTTTCCCAATCAATTTATCCCCATTTTTCTTCCATTTTCCATTTTTTGTGGGCATAAAGATTCCTGGGGCTGAATAAAAAACCCTCATTCCATTTTTCCCTGAAAAAAATGAGTTTAACCCTTTATTTTTAATTTCTCCAATCAATTTTTCCCCATTTTTCTTCCTTCCACTTCACTGTAGGCACAAAGATTCCTGGGGTAAAATAAAAAACCCTATTTATTTAAAAATAAATAGGGTTAAATATTTATATTTATTTAAAAATAAAAAATTTAAAAAATGAGTTTAACCCTTTATTTTCTATTTTTCCCAAGGAATTTATCTTTTTCCTGTGGGCACAAAGTCTCCTGGGGGAAAATAAAAAACCCTCATCCCTTTTTCCCTGAAAATAAATTGGGTTTAACTCTTTATTTTTGATTTCTCCAACCCATTTTTCTTCCTTCCACTTTGCTGTGGGCACAAAATTTCCTGAGGCAGAGTAAAAAACTCTTTTTCCCCACCAAAATAAATTGGGTTTAACTCTTTATTTTTGATTTTTCCCAATCAATTTATCCCCATTTTTCTTCCATTTTCCATTTTTTGTGGGCACAAACTTTCCTGGGGTAAAATAAAAAACCCTATTTATTTAAAAATAAATAGGGTTAAATATTTATATTTATTTAAAAATAAAAAATTTTAAAAATGAGTTTAACCCTTTATTTTCTATTTTTCCCAAGCAATTTATCTTTTTCCTGTGTGCACAAAGATTCCTGGGGCAAAATAAAAAACCCTCATCCCTTTTTACCTGAAAATAAATTGAGTTTAACTCTTTATTTTTTATTTTTCCCAAGCAATTTATCCCCATTTTTCTTCCATTTTCCATTTTTTATGTGCACAAATTCTCCTGGCACAGATTAAAAACCCTCATCCCATTTTTCCCTGAATAAAAATGAGTTTAACCCTTTATTTTTAATTTCTCCAACCAATTTTTTCCCATTTTTCTTCCTTCCACTTCACTGTAGGCACAAAGAAGGGAAAGGAGCATCCTGCACCCTGAAAATCCCTAAAAAAATCCCAAAAAACCCTGAAAATCCCTAAAAAAATCTGAATTTTCCTCTCCTCAGAGCTCTCACCGCATCCAGGATCTCAAATTTCTTCTTGGCCTGCAGCACGTTGATCTGAGGAGAAAAAAAAATCAAAATAAATCCATAAATAATTTCTGGGAAACTCCCAGAAATCAACCCCAAAGCTGTTATAGGAATAAATTAATATAAAATTATTAAAATAAAATTATCCTGCTGGAATTATCCAGCAGGAAAAGTGGCACTCAGGACAATTTAATGGGATAAAAATATGGATTAAATGCAGAGCAGGTGGATTTTCTTCACATTTCTTCAATTGCTGAAGAAATTTTTCTTTTCTTTTTTTTTTTTTTAATTGAGATTAAATAATTAATATTTGCTTGATCCCTGGGTGGGAGCTGCTCCTGAAGGCTCAGAATATTCCAATTTTTTGTGATTTTTAGAGATAAAATCCCTAAAATTATCAGTTTTATCAGCTGATAAAGCCAAGGGTGATCCCCGGGTGGGAGCTGCTCCTCATGGCTCAGAATATTCAAATTTTTTGTGATTTTTAGGGATAAAATCCCTAAAATTATCAACTTTATCAGCTGCAGAGTGCTGGTAAAGCCAAGGCTGATCCCTGGGGGAATATTGCTCCTCATGGCTCAGAAAATTCAATTTTTTGGTGATTTTTAAGGACAAAATCCTCAAAATTATCAATTTTATCAGCTGATAAAGCCAAGGTTCATCCCTGGGGGAATATTGCTCCACATGGTGCAGAAAATCCCATTTTTTCTGCGATTTTTTATGGACAAAGCCCCCAGAATTATCAACTTTATCAGCTGATAAAGCCAAGGCTGATGTCTTGATGGGAACTGCTCCTCATGGCTCAGAAAATTCCAATTTTTTGTGATTTTTAGGGATAAAATCCCTAAAATTATCAGTTTTATCAGCTGATAAAGCCAAGGGTGATCCCCGGGTGGGAGCTGCTCCTCATGGCTCAGAATATTCAAATTTTTTGTGATTTTTAGAGATAAAATCCCTAAAATTATCAGTTTTATCAGCTGATAAAGCCAAGGCTGATGTCTTGATGGGAACTGCTCCTCATGGCTCAGAAAATTCAATTTTTTGGTGATTTTTAAGGACAAAATCCCCAAAATTATCAATTTTATCAGCTGATAAAGCCAAGGTTCATCCCTGGGGGAATATTGCTCCACATAGTGCAGAAAATCCCATTTTTTCTGCGATTTTTTATGGACAAAGCCCCCAAATTATCAACTTTATCAGCTGATAAAGCCAGGGTTGATGTCTTGATGGGAACTGCTCCTCATGGCTCAGAAAATTCCATTTTTTGTGATTTTTAGAGATAAAATCCCTAAAATTATCAGTTTTATCAGCTGATAAAGCCAAGGGTGATCCCCGGGTGGGAGCTGCTCCTCATGGCTCAGAATATTCAAATTTTTTGTGATTTTTAGGGACAAAACCCCAAAATTATCAACTTTATCAGCTGCAGAGTGCTAATAAAGCCAAGGTTCATCCCTGGGGGAATATTGCTCCTCATGGCTCAGAAAATTCAATTTTTTGGTGATTTTTAAGGACAAAACCCCAAAATTATCAACTTTATCAGCTGATAAAGCCAAGGTTCATCTCCGGATGGGAGCTGCTCCTCATGGCTCAAAATATTCCATTTTTTTGGTGATTTTTAAGGACAAAACCCCAAAATTATCAACTTTATCAGCTGATAAAGCCAATGTTCATCTCCAGATGGGACCTTCTCCTCATGGCTCACAAAATCCCATTTTTTGTGATTTTTTAGGGACGGAATCCCCAAAATTATCAACTTTATCAGCTGATAAAGCCAAGGTTCATCCCTGGATGGGAGCTGCTCCTCATGGCTCCAAAAATTGTTATTTCGTGATTTTTAGGGACAAAATCCCTAAAATTCTCAACTTTATCAGCTGATAAAGCCAATGGTCATCCTTAAATGGGACCTGCTCCTCGTGGCTCACAAAATCCCATTTTTTGTGATTTTTTA
This sequence comes from Acrocephalus arundinaceus, assembly GCA_021534815.1. NCBI lineage: Eukaryota > Metazoa > Chordata > Aves > Passeriformes > Sylviidae > Acrocephalus > Acrocephalus arundinaceus. The sequence continues at coordinate 6,977,122 of JAJEOU010000287.1, read as the reverse complement.
GGGATGAAACCCCCAAAATTATCAACTTTATCAGCTGATAAAGCCAAGACTGATCTCCAGATGGGAGGTGCTCCTCGTGGCTCACAAAATTCCATTTCTCTACAATTTTTTAGGGACAAAAATCCTGAAATTATCAGTTTTATCAGCTGATAAAGCCAATGCTCATTCCCAAATGGGACCTGCTCCTCGTGGCTCACAAAATCCCATTTTTTGTGATTTTTAGGGACGAAACCCCCAAAATTCTCAACTTTATCAGCTGATAAAGCCAAGGCTCATTCCCAAATGGGGCCTGCTCCTCGTGGCTCACAAAATCCCATTTCTCTACGATTTTTTACGGCCAAAACCCCTCCCAAGGATTCAGAACCCCAAATTTCCCCACCTGCAGCACGTAGTCCAGGGCCAGGTGTCGGAAGCATTTCCTGGCCATGCTCAGGGTGCCCGTGGCCTCCTCCACCTCGTGGGGTTTGTGGCGCGGCGCCTGCGCGTTCTTCACCAGCGAGATCTCCATGTCCTCGCGCACGCGGTCAAACTGCTTCTTGGTCTCCTTGAACTTCCGCACGTCACTGGGGCAAAAATGGGGAGAAATGGGCAAAAATGGGGAGAAATTGGGGAAAAACGGGGAGAAATTGGGAGAAATTGGGGAAAAACGGGGAGAAAAGGGGAGAAAACATGGTTAGAGTGATGGGAATAAAGTGTGGGTGCCAATGGGATCCCAGCAAAGCCATCCCAGCTTCAACCAAGTCTTTCTTTAGGGAGTTGGTAAGGGAAAGATAATTTATTATTATTATTATTATTATTATTATTATTATTATTATTATTATTATTATTATTATTATTATTATATTTATATTTATATTTATATTTATTTTATTATTTTGGGGGGGTTTATTTCATTATTTTTACACGTTTCCCATCAAACTGCTTCTTGGTCTCCTTGAACTTCCGCACATCACTGGGGCAAAAATGGGGAGAAATGGGCAAAAATGGGGAGAAATTGGGGAAAAACGGGGAGAAAATGGGAGAAAACATGGTTAGAGTGATGGGAATAAAGTGTGGGTGCCAATGGGATCCCAGCAAAGCCATCCCAGCTTCAACCAAGTCTTTCTTTAGGGAGTTGGGGGGGGGGGGGAATTATTATTATTATTATTATTATTATTATTATTATTATTATTATTATTATTATTATTATTATATTTATATTTATATTTATATTTATATTTATTTTATTATTTTGGGGGGGTTTATTTCATTATTTTTACACGTTTCCCATCAAACTGCTTCTTGGTCTCCTTGAACTTCCGCACGTCACTGGGGCAAAAATGGGGAGAAATGGGCAAAAATGGGGAGAAATTGGGAGAAATTGGGGAAAAACGGGGAGAAAATGGGAGAAAACATGGTTAGAGTGATGGGAATAAAGTGTGGGTGCCAATGGGATCCCAGCAACGCCATCCCAGCTTCAACCAAGTCTTTCTTTAGGGAGTTGGGGGGGGGAAATTATTATTATTATTATTATTATTATTATTATTATTATTATTATTATTATTATTATTATTATTATTTTATATTTATTTTATTATTTTGGGGGGGTTTATTTCATTATTTTTACACGTTTCCCATCAAACTGCTTCTTGGTCTCCTTGAACTTCCGCACGTCACTGGGGCAAAAATGGGGAGAAATTGGGGAAAAATGGGGAGAAATTGGGGAAAAACGGGGAAAAACGGGGAGAAAACATGGTTAGAGTGATGGGAATAAAGTGTGGGTGCCAATGGGATCCCAGCAACGCCATCCCAGCTTCAACCAAGTCTTTCTTTAGGGAGTTGGGGGGGGGAAATTATTATTATTATTATTATTATTATTATTATTATTATTATTATTATTATTATTATTATTATTATATTTTGGTTTATTTTGTGATTATTTTTTGATAACTTTTGGGTTTATTTCATTATTTTTACATGTTTCCCATCAAACTGCTTCTTGGTCTCCTTGAACTTCCGCACGTCACTGGGGGGAAAAGGGGGAGAAATTGGGGAAAAATGGGGAGAAAAGGGGAGAAAAGATGGTTAGAAGGATGAGAATAAAGTGTGGGTGCCAATGGGATCCCAGCTTCAACCAAGTCTTTCTTTAGGGAGTTGGGGGGGGGAAAAATTATTATTATTATTATTATTATTATTATTATTATTATTATTATTATTATTATTATATTGTTTATTTTATTATTTGGGGGGGGTTTATTTCATTATTTTTACATGTTTCCCATCAAACTGCTTCTTGGTCTCCTTGAACTTCCGCACGTCACGGGGGAGAAAATGGGGGAGAAAACGGGGGTTAGAATGATGAGAATGAGAAGTAGGATCAGCCCTGCAGGAACTGAATTCTGGGATGAGTTTATCTTGTAGGATCAGTCCTGCAGGATCTGAACTTTGGGATGGGTTTGTCCTGCAGGATCTGAACTTTGGGATCAGTTTGCCCTGCAGGATCTGGATTTTGGGATGGGTTCATCCTGCAGGATCTGGATTTTGGGATGTGTTTGTCCTGCAGGATCTGGATTTTGGGATGGGTTTGTCCTGCAGGATCTGAACTTTGGGATGAGTTTGTCCTGCAGGATTCAGCCCTGCAGGATCTGAACTTTAGGATGGGTTTGTCCTGGAGGATCAGCCCTGAAGATGGATTTTGGGATCTGTTTGTCCTGTAGGATCAGCCCTGCAGGATCTGAACTTTGGGATGGGTTCATCCTGCAGGATTCAGCCCTGCAGGATCTGAACTTTAGGATGGGTTTGTCCTGCAGGATCTGAACTTTGGGATGGGTTTATCCTGCAGGATCTGAACTTTGGGATGGGTTTATCCTGCAGGATCTGAACTTTGGGATGGGTTTGTCCTGCAGGATCAGCTCTGCAGGATCTGAACTTTGGGATGGGTTTATCCTGGAGGATCAGCCCTGCAGATGGATTTTGGGATCTGTTTATCCTGTAGGATCAGCCCTGCAGGATCTGGATTTTGGGATCTGTCTGTCCTGCAGGATCTGGATTTTGGGATCTGTTTGTCCTGTAGGATCAGCCCTGCAGGATCTGGATTTTGGGATCTGTCTGTCCTGCAGGATCTGGATTTTGGGATCTGTTTGTCCTGTAGGATCAGCCCTGCAGGATCTGGATTTTGGGATCTGTCTGTCCTGCAGGATCTGGATTTTGGGATGGGTTCATCCTGCAGGATCTGGATTTTGGGTTCAGTTTGTCCTGTAGGATCTGGATTTTGGGATGGGTTTGCCCTGCAGGATCTGAACTTTGGGATGGGTTTGTCCTGCAGGATCTGAACTTTGGGATGAGTTTGTCCTGCAGGATCAGCTCTGCAGGATCTGAATTTTGGGATGGGTGTGTCTTGCAGGATCAGCCCTGCAGGATCTGAACTTTGGGATAAGTTTGCCCTGCAGGATCTGAATTCTGGGATGGGTTCATCCTGCAGGATCACCCTGCAGATGGATTTTGGAATCAGTTTATCCTGTAGGATCAGCCCTGCAGAATCTGGGTTACAGGATGGGTTTGTCCTGCAGGATCTGAATTCTGGGATGGGTTTGTCCACCAGGATCAGCCCTGCAGGATCTGGATTTTGGGATGGGTTCATCCCGCAGGATCAGCTCTGGAGGATCTGAACTTTGGGATGAGTTTATCCTGTAGGATCAGCCCTGCAGGATCTGGATTTTGGGATCTGTTTGTCCTGAAGGATCTGAATTCTGGGATCTGTTTATCCTGCAGGATCAGCCCTGCAGGATCTGGATTTTAAGATGGGTTTGTCCTGCAGGATCTGGATTTTGGGATCTCTGTCCTGCAGGATCTGGATTTTGGGATCAGTTTGTCCTGCAGGATCTGGATTTGGGGATCAGTTTGTCCTATAGGATCTGAACTTTGGGATCAGTTTGTCCTATAGGATCTGGATTTGGGGATCAGTTTGTCCTGCAGGATCTGGATTTGGGGATCAGTTTGTCCTATAGGATCTGAACTTTGGGATCTGTCTGTCCTGCAGGATCTGGATTTGGGGATCAGTTTGTCCTGCAGGATCTGGATTTTGGGATCAGTTTGTCCTGCAGGATCTGGATTTTGGGATCAGTTTGTCCTGCAGGATCTGGATTTTGGGATCAGTCTGTCCTGCAGGATCTGGATTTTGGGATCAGTTTGTCCTGCAGGATCTGGATTTGGGGATCTGTCTGTCCTGCAGGATCTGGATTTGGGGATCTGTCTGTCCTGCAGGATCTGGATTTTGGGATGGGTTTGTCCTGTAGGATCTGGATTTTGGGATCTGTCTGTCCTGCAGGGAGGTTCTGGTTCTGCTCCCAGCACACGCAGGACATGTGGAATGGGAAGCTCAGGAAGCTGAGAAATCAAAGAGAAAAGACAAAACCAAAAAACCTCACTCACTCTTTGACAAAATTGTGCAGCTGCTGCCGGACCGACCTCTGTGCCTGGTCAAACAGGATCTGGAAGAGAAAAGAGGGGAAAATTTTCAATTATTTTGTAAAAGGGAAAAAATATCAATTGTTTTGAAAAAGGGAAAAATATCAATTATTTTGAAGAGGGGGAAAATATCAATTCCTTCGAGGAGGGGAAAAAGATAAATTACTTTGAAGAAGGGGAAAAATAAAAATTCTTTTGAAGAAAGGAAAAAAATCAATTATTTTGCAGCATGGAATTCCTCATCCAGGGCTCTGAACCTGCAGAATTCCCAGGTGCAGAATTCCTGCAGAATTCCCAAATGTAGAATTCCTGCAGAATTCCTCATCCAGGGCTCTGAATCTGCAGAATTCCCAGGAGCAGAATTCCTGCAGAATTTCTCAAAATTGCTGAAGAATTCCTCATCCAGGGCTCTGACCCTGCAGCATTTCCAGGAGCAGAATTCCTGCAGAATTCCTCATCCAGGGCTCAGAACCTGCAGCATTTCCAGGAGCAGAATTCCTGCAGAATTCCTCATCCAGAACTCTGAACCTGCAGAATTCCCAGGTGCAGAATTCCTACAGAATTCCCAGGTGCAGAATTCCTGCAGAATTCCTCATCCAGGGCTCTGAATCTGCAGAATTCCCAGGTGCAGAATTCCTGCAGAATTCCCAAGTGTAGAATTCCTGCAGAATTCCTCATCCAGGGCTCTGACCCTGCAGCATTCCCAGGAGCAGAATTCCTCAGAATTCTTCATCCAGGAGCAGCTCCCTTCCCATCCCTGCTGTGAGGGATCAATCCTGAATTCCAAATTCCCGGTTTTGCTGTGCAAATCCCACCCCAAATTCCCAGATTTGCCATGACAATCCCATCCCAGATTCCCACACTGATGGTTCCAATCCCATCCCGAATTCCTGGTTTTCAATCCCATCCCAAATTCCCAGTTTTGCAGTGCCAATCCCATCTCAAATTCCCGGTTTTTCCAGAGGAGGGCACCGGAGCTGAATCCCAGGAAAGAGGGAAGAGCCCAAACCACGCTGAGGGCTCCAGAGCAGGAACAGAGGGGAAATCCTGGAATTCCTGCCTGGAATCAGGAGCTCCGAGATGCCAGCAGGAGAAATGCTGGAATTCCTGCCTGGAATCTCCCTGGAATTCCTGCCTGGAATATTCCTGGAATCAGGAGCTCCAAGATGCCAGCAGGAGAAATTCTGGAGTTCCTGCCTGGAATATTCCTTCTTGGAATATTCCTGGAATCTCCCTGGAATCAGGAGCTTGGCAATGCCAACTGGAGAAATCCTGGAATTCCTGCCTGGAACCCATCTGGAATCAGGAGCTCCGTGATGCCAACAGGAAAAATTCTGGAATTTCTGCCTGGAATGTGCCTGGAATCAGGAGCTCCACAATATCAGCAGGGAAAATGCTGGAATTTCTGCCTGGAATTCCCGTCTGGAATCAGGAGCTCCGTGATGCCAGCAGGAAAAATCCTGGAATTCCTGCCTGGAATCTCCCTGGAATCAGGAGCTCTGAGATGCCAGCAGGAGGAATGCTGGAATTCCTGCCTGGAATATTCCTTCCTGGAATATTCCTGGAATCTCCCTGGAATCAGGAGCTTGGCAATGCCAACAGGAGAAATCCTGGAATTCCTGCCTGGAATCTGTCTGGAATCAGGAGCTCCACGATACCAGCAGGAAAAATGCTGGAATTTCTGCCTGGAATGTGCTTGGAATCAGGAACTCTCTGACACCAGCAGGAAAAATTCTGGAATTCCTGCCTGGAATATTCCTGGAATCTCCCTGGAATCAGGAGCTCCGCCATGTCAGCAGGAGAAATCCTGGAATTCCTGCCTGGAATCTCCCTGGAATACTCCTGGAATCAGGAGCTCCGAGATGCCAGCAGGAGGAATGCTGGAATTCCTGCCTGGAATATTCCTGCCTGGAATATTCCTGGAATCTCCCTGGAATCAGGAGCTTGGCAATGCCAACAGGAGAAATCCTGGAATTCCTGCCTGGAATTCCTGTCTGGAATCAGGAGCTCCGTGATGCCAGCAGGAAAAAATCTGGAATTCCTGCTTGGAATATTCCTGGAATCTGCCTGGAATCAGGAGCTCCGCCATGTCAGCAGGAAAAATCCTGGAATTCCTGCCTGGAATATGTCTGGAATCAGGAGCTCCGCGATGCCAACAGGAAAAATGCTGGAATTCCTGCCTGGAATGTGCCTGGAATCAGGAACTCTCTGACACCAGCAGGAAAAATTCAGGAATTCCTGCCTGGAATATTCCTGGAATCTCCCTGGAATCAGGAGCTTGGCAATGCCAACTGGAGAAATTCTGGAATTCCTGCCTGGAACCTGTCTGGAATCAGGAGCTCCGCGATGCCAACAGGAAAAATCCTGGAATTCCTGCTTGGAATGTGCCTGGAATCAGGAGCTCCGCCATGTCAGCAGGAGAAATGCTGGAATTCCTGCCTGGAATTCCCGTCTGGAATCAGGAGCTCCGTGATGCCAGCAGGAAAAATCCTGGAATTCCTGCCTGGAATCTCCCTGGAATCAGGAGCTCCGAGATGCCAGCAGGAAAAATCCTGGAATTCCTGCCTGGAATAGTCCTGGAATCTGTCTGGAATCAGGAGCTCTGAGATGCCAGCAGGAAAAAATCCGGAATTCCTGCCTGGAATATTCCTGGAATCAGGAGCTCGGCGATGCCTGCAGAGGTCAGCACTGCATCACCAGGAAATTCCTTCTCCTCCTGAACACCTCGAGGTGTTCCCAGGCCGATTTTTCCCTGGATCACCTCGGTGGGATGTGCCAGGAATTTTTTTTCCCTGGATGTGCCAGGAATTTTTTCCCTGGATCACCTCGGCGGGATGTGCCAGGAATTTTTTTTTTCCCTGGATCACCTCGGTGGGATGTGCCGGGAATTTTTTCTTCCTGGATGTGCCAGGAATTTTTTCCCTGGATCACCTCAGTGGGATGTGCCGGGAATTTTTTCCCTGGATCACCTCAGTGGGATGTGCCGGGAATTTTTTTTCCCTGGATGTGCCAGGAATTTTTTTTCCCCCGGATCACCTCAGTGGGATGTGCCAGGAATTTTTTCCCTGGATCACCTTATTGGGATGTGCCAGGAATTTTTTTTCCCTGGATGTGTCAGGAATTTTTTCCCTGGATCACCTCGGTGGGATGTGCCAGGAATTTTTTTCCCTGGATGTGCCAGGAATTTTTTCCCTGGATCACCTCAGTGGGATGTGCCAGGAATTTTTTTCCCTGGATCACCTCAGTGGGATGTGCCAGGAATTTTTTCCCTGGATCACCTCGGTGGGATGTGCCAGGAATTTTTTCCCTGGATCACCTCGGTGGGATGTGCCAGGAATTTTTTTTCCCTGGATGTGCCAGGAATTTTTTTTCCCTGGATGTGCCAGGAATTTTTTTCCCCAAGGGTTCCTGGGCCATTCCCAATTCCCTGCTCCAATCCCACACAGGCAGCTGGAAAAAATCCTGGAATTCTCTTCCTGCATCCTCATCCTCCTCCTGAGCTGCCTGACATTCCCTGCAAAACTATATTTATATTTATATTTATTTGAATATGAATATTAATATGAATATGACTTTTATATGGTTTTATATGCATTTTATATGATTTTATATGCTTTTAATATGCATTTTATATGCATTTTATATGTATTTTATATGTATTTTATATGTATTTTATGTGTAATTTATATGTATACATATACATATATTTATTTTTATATTAACTTGTATTTATATTTATATTAACTGGCATTTGTATTTATATTTATAATAACTTGTAATTTTATTTCTATTCATATTTACATTAACTTGCATTTGAATTTATATTCATATTTATATTAACTTGCATTTTTATTTATATTTATATTTACTTGTATTTTTATTTCTATTCATATTTATACTAACTTGCATTTTTATTTATATTAACTTGTATTTTTATTTATATTCATATTTATATTAACCTGCATTTTTATTTATATTTATATTTATATTAACTTGTATTTGTATTTCTATTAACTTGTATTTATATTTCTATTCATATTTATATTAACCTGCATTTTTATTTATATTTATATTAACTCGTATTTTTATTTCTATTTATATTTATATTAACCTGCATTTTTATTTATATTTATATTTACTTGTATTTTTATTTCCATTCATATTGATATTAACTTGCATTTTTATTTCTATTCATATTTACATTAACTTGCATTTGTATTTCTATTAACTTGTATTTATATTTCTATTCATATTTATATTAACTTGCATTTTTATTTATATTTCTATTAACTTGTATTTTTATTTCTATTCATATTGATATTAACTTGCATTTTTATTTACATTCATATTTATATTAACTTGTATTTGTATTTCTATTAACTTGTATTTATATTTCTATTCATATTTATATTAACCTGCATTTTTATTTATATTTATATTAACTCGTATTTTTATTTCTATTCATATTTACATTAACTTGCATTTGTATTTATATTCATATTTATATTAACTTGCATTTATATTTATATTTACATTAACTCGTATTTTTATTTTATTGCTTTGCCCCAACCCCACCTCCCCTCTCTGCTTCATTCCCTCAGTTTTGCACATTTGCACACACGGAACCTTTCCCTGACATTTTAATTTTTTCCCCTGGGGAAAAACTCCTGTCTGCACCTGCAACGCTGCCAGGGCCCGGTGCAGCTTTTCCTGCAGCACTTCTGGTGCATTTGGCTGTGCAGGGCTCTGCCAGGGCCCGGTGCAGCTTTTCCTGCAGCACTTCTGGTGCATTTGGCCCTGCTGCAGCTTTTCCTGCAACAGTTCTGGTGCATTTGGCCCTGCTGCAGCTTTTCCTGCAGCACTTCTGGTGCATTTGGCCCAGCTGCAGCTTTTCCTGCAGCAGTTCTGGTGCATTTGGCCCAGCTGCAGCTTTTCCTGCAGCAGTTCTGGTGCATTTGGCCCTGCTGGCCCCATCTGGGTCAGGCAGAGCTGCAGCTGCTGCACTGGGGAGGAAGGGCTGGGGGGAGGTGAAGGAATTGGGAAAGAAAAGAATGAGGAAGGAATTCTAAAAGATAATAATAATATAAGTAAATAAAATAATAATATAAAATAAAAATAAAATTAAATTAAAATTAAAATTAAACTTAAAAAAATAATTTAAAATTTTTTAAAATTAAAAATAAAAAAAATAAAATAAAAACAAAAATAATAATATAAAATAAAGTAAAAATAAAGTAAAATAAAAATAAAGTTTAAAAAAAGTAAAAAAAAGTAAAAAAAAAGTAAAAAAAAGTAAAAAAAAGTAAAAAAAAGTAAAAAAAAGTAAAAAAAAGTAAAAAAAAGTAAAAAAAGTAAAAAAAAGTAAAAAAAGGTAAAAAAAAGTAAAAAAAAGTAAAAAAAAAGTAAAAAAAGTAAAAAAAAGTAAAAAAAGTAAAAAAAAGTAAAAAAAAGTAAAAAAAAAGTAAAAAAAAGTAAAAAAAAGTAAAAAAAGTAAAATAAAAGTAAAATAAAAGTAAAAATAAAAGTAAAAATAAAAGTAAAATAAAAGTAAAATAAAAGTAAAAATAAAAGTAAAAAAAAAGTAAAATAAAAGTAAAAAAAAAGTAAAATAAAAGTGAAAATAAAAGTGAAAATAAAAGTGAAAATAAAAGTGAAAATAAAAGTAAAATAAAAGTAAAATAAAAGTAAAATAAAAGTAAAATAAAAGTAAAATAAAAGTAAAATAAAAGTAAAATAAAAGTAAAATAAAAGTAAAAATAAAATAAAATCATTCTTAAAAATAAAATAAGAATAAAAATATAATTAAATAAAAATAATCATTAAAAATAAATAAAAAATAAAAAACCCCAAGAAAAATACTAGGAAAAAACCCTAGGATTCTAAAAGAATTTATATATATAAAAATATATAATATATATATTTATATATATAAAAATACATATTTTATATATTATATTTATTTAGATATTATATAGATATTTATATATACTATATATATATTATATTTTTATATATATATTTAATATTTTAAATGCCACCAGCAGCGAGGGGACAGGAGGAAGTGACTCCTTACCATGTGATAATTGATCATTTCCTGCAGGCTGTCCCCAAACTTATCCAGGCACTCCTGAAAAAAGAAAATAAAAATAATAATTTATCCAAGCACTCCTGAAAAAATAAAAATTAATAATAATTTATTCAGGCACTCCTGCAAAAATAATAATTAAAAAAACCCCAACTTATCCAGGAACCCCTGCAAAAATAAAATAAAAAATAATAATAATTTATTCAGGCACTCCTGCAAAAATAAAATAAAATAAAAATAATTTATCCAAGCACTCCTGAAAAAATAAAAAATAATAATAATTTATTCAAGCACTCCTGAAAAAATAATAATTTAAAAAACCCCAACTTATTCAGGCACTCCTGCAAAAATAAAATAAAAAAATAATAATTTATTCAGGCACTCCTGCAAAAATAAAAATAAAAAATAATAATTTATTCAGGCACTCCTGCAAAGAGAAAATAAAAATTAATAATTTATTCAGGCACCCCTGCAAAAATAAAATAAAAATAAATAATAATTTATTCAGGCACTCCTGTAAAAATAATAATTAAAAAATAATAATTTATTCAGGCACTCCTGCAAAAATAAAATAAAAATTAATAATTTATTCAGGCACTCCTGTAAAAATAAAAATAAAAAATAATAATTTATTCAGGCACTCCTGCAAAAATAAAATAAAAAATAATAATTTATTCAGGCACTCCTGCAAAAAGAAAATAATAAATAATAATTTATCCGAGCACTCCTGCAAAAATAAAAATAAAAAAAATAATAATTTATTCAGGTATTCCTGCAAAAATAAAAATAAAAATTAATAATTTATTCAGGCACTCCTGCAAAAATAAAATAAAAATAAATAATAATTTATTCAGGCACTCCTGCAAAAAGAAAATAAAAATTAATAATTTATTCAGGCACTCCTGCAAAAATAAAAATAAAAATAAATAATAATTTATTCAGGCACTCCTGCAAAAATAAAATAAAAAATAATAATTTATTCAGGCACTCCTGCAAAAAGAAAATAAAAATAAATAATAATTTATTCAGGCACTCCTGCAAAAATAATAATTTAAAAAAACCCAACTTATCCAGGAACCCCTGCAAAAATAAAAATAAAAAATAATAATTTATTCAGGCACTCCTGCAAAGAGAAAATAAAAATAATAATTTATTCAGGCACTCCTGCAAAAAGAAAAATAAAAATTAATAATTTATTCAGGCACTCCTGCAAAAATAAAAATAAAAAATAATAATTTATTCAGGCACTCCTGCAAAAAGAAAAATAAAAATTAATAATTTATTCAGGCATTCCTGCAAAAATAAAAATAAAAAATAATAATTTATTCAGGCACTCCTGCAAAAATAAAAATAAAAATAAAAATTAATAATTTATTCAGGCACTCCTGCAAAAATAAAATAAAAAATAATAATTTATTCAGGCACTCCTGCAAAAATAAAATAAAAATAAATAATTTATTCAGGCAATCCTGCAAAAATAAAATAAAAATAAATAATAATTTATTCAGGCACTCCTGCAAAAAGAAAATAAAAAAATAATAATTTATTCAGGCACTCCTGCAAAAATAATAATTAAAAAAACCCCAACTTATCCAGGAACCCCTGCAAAAATAAAAATAAAAAATTGATAATTTATTCAGGCACTCCCTCAAAAATAATAATTAAAAAACCCCAACTTATCCAGGCACTCCTGCAAAAATAAAAATAAAAATTAATAATTTATTCAGGCACTCCAGCAAAAATAAAATAAAAAAATAATAATTTATTCAGGCACTCCTGCAAAAAGAAAAATAAAAAATAATAATTTATTCAGGCACTCCTGCAAAAATAAAAATTAAAAATTAATAATTTATTCAGGCACTCCTGCAAAATAAAATAAAAAAATAATAATTTATTCAGGCACTCCTGCAAAAATAAAAATAAAAAATAATAATAATTTATTCAGGCACTCCTGCAAAAATAAAATAAAAATTAATAATTTATTCAGGCACTCCTGCAAAAATAAAAATTAATAATAATTTATTCAGGCACTCCTGCAAAAATAAAATAAAAAAATAATAATTTATTCAGGCACTCCTGCAAAAATAAAATAAAAATTAATAATTTATTCAGGCACTCCTGCAAAAATAAAAATAAAAAAATAATAATTTATTCAGGCACTCCTGCAAAAATAAAATAAAAAATAATAATTTATTCAGGCACTCCTGCAAAAATAATAATTAAAAATATATAATTTATTCAGGCAATCCTGCAAAAATAAAATAAAAATAAATAATAATTTATTCAGGCACTCCTGCAAAAATAAAATAAAAATAAATAATAATTTATTCAGGCACTCCTGCAAAAATAAAATAAAAAATAATAATTTATTCAGGCACTCCTGCAAAAATAAAAATAAAAATTAATAATTTATTCAGGCACTCCTGCAAAAATAAAATAATAATAATTTATTCAGGCACTCCTGCAAAAATAATAATTAAAAATATATAATTTATTCAGGCAATCCTGCAAAAATAAAATAAAAATAAATAATAATTTATTCAGGAACTCCTGCAAAAATAAAATATAAAAATAATAATTTATTCAGGCACTCCTGCAAAAATAAAAATTAATAATAATTTATTCAGGCACTCCTGCAAAAATAGTAATTAAAAAATAATAATTTATTCAGGCACTCCTGCAAAAATAATAATTAAAAATAATAATTTATTCAGGCACTCCTGCAAAAATAATAATTTAAAAAACCTCAACTTATCCAGGAACCCCTGCAAAAATAAAAATAAAAAATAATAATTTATTCAAGCACTCCTGCAAAAATAAAAATAAAAATAATATTTTATCCAAGCACTCCTGAAAAAATAAAAATAAATAATAATTTATTCAAGCACTCCTGAAAAAATAATAATTTAAAAAACCCCAACTTATTCAGGCACTCCTGCAAAAATAAAAATAAAAAATAATAATTTATTCAGGCACTCCTGCAAAAATAATAATTAAAAAATAATAATTTATCCAGGAACCCTTGCAAAAATAAAATAAAAAAATAATAATTTATTCAGGCACTCCTGCAAAATAAAATAATAATAATAGTAATAATATTAATAATAATAATGGTGAAGAGAACAGGGCTGAGGGAGAGGCTGAGGAAGGCTCTGCAGAGCTCCATGCCTGGCAGGGAGGGATTTGGGGAATTTTGGGATTTTGGGGATTTTTGGGACTTTCCTTGGCAGCCCAGAGCTCCACGTGGGCACCTCCCAAACCCTCGGGGCTCCCTGGTCCAGGTTCCACCAGCCCCACCACCCCAGGGTTTATTTGGATATTAATATTTGAATATTAATATTTGAATATTCCCAGGAAAAATCTGTTCTTGCTATTGCCACATCTCTGCCTGAGAGCCCCAAATTTCAAAATGATCCCCTCCAAAGAGTCTGGGGTGCCTGCACAGGGTGGAGCTCACTGGGACCTTCCAGGCTGGGGTTATCACTCTGCATCCTCCCAAACACCAAATTCCATCTGAAATGGGTATTTGAGTTTCCAGGCTGCAGTTATCACACACTCTGCATCCTCCAAACACCAAATTCCATCTGAAATGGATATTTGAGTTTCCAGGCTGCAGTTATCACACACTCTGCATCCTCCAAACACCAAATTCCATCTGAAATGGGTATTTGAGTTTCCAGGCTGCAGTTATCAGACACTCTGCATCCTCCAAATACCAAATCTCATCTGAAATGGGTATTTGAGTTTCCAGGCTGGGGTTATCAGACACTCTGCATCCCCTCAAACACCAAATTCCATCTGAAATGGGTATTTGAGTTTCCAGGCTGCAGTTATCAGACACTCTGCATCCCCTCAAACACCAAATTCCATCTGAAATGGGTATTTGAGTTTCCAGGCTGCAGTTATCAGACACTCTGCATCCTCCAAACACCAAATTCCATCTGAAATGGGTATTTGAGTTTCCAGGCTGCAGTTATCACACACTCTGCATCCCCTCAAACACCAAATTCCATCTGAAATGGGTATTTGAGTTTCCAGGCTGCAGTTATCACACACTCTGCATCCCCTCAAACACCAAATTCCATCTGAAATGGATATTTGAGTTTCCAGGCTGCAGTTATCACACACTCTGCATCCTCCCAAACACCAAATTCCATCTGAAATGGGTATTTGAGTTTCCAGGCTGGAGTTATCAGACACTCTGCATCCTCCCAAACACCAAATTCCATCTGAAATGGGTATTTGAGTTTCCAGGCTGCAGTTATCAGACACTCTGCATCCCCCAAACACCAAATTCCATCTGAAATGGGTATTTGAGTTTCCAGGCTGCAGTTATCAGACACTCTGCATCCCCCAAACACCAAATCTCATCTGAAGTGGATCTCTGAGTTTCCAGCCTGGAGTTATCAGACACTCTCTGTATCACTCAAAACACCAAATCTCACTTGAAGTGGATCTGAGTTTCCAGCCTGCAGTTATCAGACACTCTCTGTATCCTCCAAACACCAAATTTCATTTGAAGTGGATCTCACTGTGACCTTCCAGGCTGGAATTAGCAGATATTCTCTGCATCTCCTCAAACACCAAATCTCATTTGAGGTGGATCTGAGTTTCCAGCCTGGTGTCAGCACTCTCTGTATCATCTCAAACACCAAATATTGTTTGAAGTGGATCTCGCTCTGAATTTCCAGCCTGGAATTATCAGACACTCTCTGCATCCCACCAAACACCAAATCTCATTTGAAGTGGATCTCTGAGTTTCCAAACTGATGTTAGCAGACACTCTGCATCCCAAATTCTATCTGAAGTGGATCTGAGTTTCCAGGCTGCAGTTATCACACACTCTGCATCCTCCCAAACACCAAATTCCATCTGAAATGGGTATTTGAGTTTCCAGGCTGCAGTTATCAGACACTCTGCATCCTCCAAACACCAAATTCCATCTGAAATGGGTATTTGAGTTTCCAGGCTGCAGTTATCAGACACTCTCTGCATCCCCTCAAACACCAAATCTCACTTGAAGTGGATCTGAGTTTCCAGCCTGGAGTTATCAGACACTCCCTGTATCACTCAAAACACCAAATCTCACTTGAAAAGGATTGAATTTCCAGTCTGTGCTTATCAGACACTGCATCCTCCCAAATACCAAATCTCATCTGAAGTGGATCTCTGAGTTTCCAGGCTGCAGTTATCAGACAGTCTCTGCATCCCCTCAAACACCAAATTCCATCTGAAATGGGTATTTGAGTTTCCAGGCTGCAGTTATCACACACTCTGCATCCCCCAAACACCAAATCTCATCTGAAGTGGATCTGAGTTTCCAGCCTGGAGTTATCAGACACTCTCTGCATCCCCTCAAACACCAAATCTCATTTGAAGTGGATCTCACTCTGAATTTCCAGCCCGCAGTTATCAGACACTCTGTATCCCTCCAAACACCAAATCTCATCTGAAGTAGATCCAAGTTTCCAGGCTCGAATTATCAGACACTGCATCCCCCCAAACACCAAATGTCACTTGAAGTGGATCTCTGAGTTTCTCGATTGGAATTAGCAGACACTCTGCAACTCCTCAAACACCAAATCTCATCTGAAATGGATCTCACTGTGACCTTCCAGCCTGCAGTTATCAGACACTCCCTGTATCACTCAAAACACCAAATCTCACTTGAAAAGGATTGAATTTCCAGTCTGTGCTTATCAGACACTGCATCCTCCCAAATACCAAATCTCATCTGAAGTGGATCTCTGAGTTTCCAGGCTGCAGTTATCACACACTCTGCATCCTCCCAAACACCAAATTCCATCTGAAATGGGTATTTGAGTTTCCAGGCTGCAGTTATCACACACTCTGTATCCTCCCAAACACCAAATTCCATCTGAAATGGATATTTGAGTTTCCAGGCTGCAGTTATCACACACTCTGCATCCCCTCAAACACCAAATTCCATCTGAAATGGGTATTTGAGTTTCCAGGCTGCAGTTATCAGACACTCTGCATCCTCCAAACACCAAATTCCATCTGAAATGGATATTTGAGTTTCCAGGCTGGAGTTATCAGACACTCTGCATCCCCTCAAACACCAAATCTCATCTGAAGTGGATCTGAGTTTCCAGGCTGGAGTTATCAGATACTCTGTATCACTCCAAACACCAAATCTCATCTGAAGTGGATCTGAGTTTCCAGGCTGCAGTTATCAGACACTCTGCATCCTCCCAAACACCAAATTCCATCTGAAATGGGTATTTGAGTTTCCAGCCTGGAGTTATCAGACACTCTCTGTATCACTCAAAACACCAAATCTCACTTGAAAAGGATTGAATTTCCAGTCTGTGCTTATCAGACACTGCCTCCTCCCAAATACCAAATCTCATCTGAAGTGGATCTGAGTTTCCAGGCTGCAGTTATCAGACAGTCTCTGCATCCCCTCAAACACCAAATCTCACTTGAAATGGATCTGAGTTTCCAGCCTGGAATTATCAGACACTCTGCATCCCCCAAACACCAAATCTCACTTGAAGTGGATCTGAGTTTCCAGGCTGCAGTTATCAGACACTCCCTGTATCACTCAAAACACCAAATCTCACTTGAAAAGGACTGAATTTCCAGTCTGTGCTTATCAGACACTGCATCCTCTCAAATACCAAATCTCATCTGAAGTGGATCTGACTCTGAATTTCCAGCCTGGAGTTATCAGACACTGCATCCTCCCAAACACCAAATCTCACTTGAAGTGGATCTCTCTCTGAATTTCCAGCGTGCAGTTATCAGACACTCTCTGCATCCTCCAAACACCAAATCTCGTTTGAGGTGGATCTCACTCTGAATTTCCAGCCTGTGCTTATCAGACACTGCATCCTCTCAAACACCAAATCTCATTTCAAGTGGATCTCTGAGTTTCCAGCCTGCAGTTTTCAGACACTCTCTGCATCCCCCAAAGACCAAATTTCATTTGAAGTGGATCTCTGAGTCTCTGGATTGGAATTATCAGACACTCTCTGCATCCCCCCAAACACCAAATCTCGTTTGAGGTGGATCTCTGAGTTTCCAGCCTGGGGTCAGCACTCTCTGCATCCCCCCAAATTCCAAATCTCACTTGAAAAGGATTGAATTTCCAGCCTGTGCTTATCAGACACTGCATCCTCCCAAATACCAAATCTTGTTTGAAGTGGATCTCACTCTGAATTTCCAGCCCACAGTTATCAGACACTCTGCATCCCCCTAAACACCAAATCTCATCTGAAGTGGATCTCACTCTGAATTTCCAGCCTGGAGTTATCAGACACTCTCTGCATCCCACCAAACACCAAATCTCATTTGAAGTGGATCTGAGTTTCCAGCCTGGAGTTATCAGACACTCTCTGCATCCTCCAAACACCAAATCTCATTTGAAGTGGATCTCTGAGTTTCCAAACTGTTGTTAGCAGACACTCTACATCCCAAATTCTATCTGAAGTGGATCTCTGAGTTTCCAGCCTGCAGTTATCAGACACTCTGTATCCCTCCAAACACCAAATCTCATCTGAAGTGGATCTCACTCTGAATTTCCAGCCTGCAGTTATCAGACACTCTCTGTGTCCTCCAAACACCAAATCTCACTTGAAGTGGATGTGAGTTTCCAGCCAGGAATTATCAGACACTCTCTGTATCACTCCAAACACCAAATCTCATCTGAAGTGGATCTCTGAGTTTCCAGGCTGGAGTTATCAGACACTCTGTATCACTCCAAACACCAAATCTCATTTGAAGTGGCAGCTCAAGCACCGTGAGGGGTTTGGATTTGTGATCCATTCCCAGCACGAGGGATCTGAGCATTCTCCAGCCCTCCCTGAGTCAGGAACAGGGATCTGAGCAGTGCCCAACCCTCCCTGTGCCATGACCAGGGATCAGCAGGGATCTGAGCATTCCCCAGCCCTCCCTGTGCCATGAGCAGGAATTTCAGAATCCCCCACCCTCCCTATGCCAGAAGCAGGGATCAGCAAGGATCTGAGCATCCTTCAGTCCTCTCTGTGCCACAAGCAGGAATTTGAGCATCCCCCAACCCTTTCTGTACCAGGAACAGGGATCTGAGCAGCCCCCAGCCCTCTTTGTGCCAGGAGCAGGAATTTCAGCATCCTCCAGCCCTCCCTGTGCCAGGAACAGGAACCTGAGCGTCCCCCAGCTCTTCCTGTGTCAGGAGCAGGGATCAGCAGGGCTGATCAGGGATCTGAGCATCCCTCAGCCCTGTGAGCATCCTCCAGCCCTCCCTGTGCCAGGAACAGGAATCTGAGCAACCTCCAGCCCTCTTTGGCCCAGGAGCAGGAACCTGAGCATCCCTCAGTCCTCTGAGCAGCCCCCAGCCCTTCCTGCACCAGCAGCTGGAACCTGAGGAGCCCCCAGCCCTCTCTATGACAGGAACAGGAATTTCAGCATCCCCCAGCCCTCTCTGTACCAGGAACAGGAATTTCAGCATCCTCCAGCCCTCCCTGTGCCAGGAACAGGAACCTGAGCATCCCCCAGCTCTTCCTGTGTCAGGAGCAGGGATCAGCAGGGCTGATCAGGGATCTGAGCATCCCTCAGCCCTGTGAGCATCCTCCAGCCCTCCCTGTGCCAGGAACAGGAACCTGAGCATCCTCCAGCCCCCTTTGGCCCAGGAGCAGGAACCTGAGCATCCCTCAGTCCTCTGAGGAGCCCCCAGCCCTTCCTGCACCAGCAGCTGGAACCTGAGGAGCCCCCAGCCCTCTCTATGACAGGAACAGGAATTTCAGCATCCCCCAGCCCTCTTTGTGCCAGGAACAGGAATTTCAGCATCCCCCAGCCCTCTCTGTGCCAGGAACAGGGATCAGCAGGGATCTGAGCATCCCCCAGCTCCTCCTGTGCCAGGAACAGGAACCTGAGCATCCCCCAGCCCTCCCTGAGCCAGGAACAGGAGTTTCAGCATCCCCCACCCTCCCTATGCCAGGAGCAGGGATCAGCAAGGATCTGAGCAGCCCCCAGCCCCTTTTGTGCCAGGAACAGGAACCTGAGCGTCCCCCAGCTCTTCCTGTGTCAGGAGCAGGGATCAGCAGGGCTGATCAGGGATCTGAGCATCCCTCAGCCCTGTGAGCATCCTCCAGCCCTCCCTGTGCCAGGAACAGGAACCTGAGCATCCTCCAGCCCTCCCTGTGCCAGGAACAGGAACCTGAGCATCCTCCAGCCCTCTTTGGCCCAGGAGCAGGAACCTGAGCATCCCTCAGTCCTCTGAGCAGCCCCCAGCCCTTCCTGCACCAGCAGCTGGAACCTGAGGAGCCCCCAGCCCTCTCTATGACAGGAACAGGAATTTCAGCATCCCCCAGCCCTCTTTGTGCCAGGAACAGGAATTTCAGCATCCCCCAGCCCTCTCTGTGCCAGGAACAGGAATTTCAGCATCCCCCAGCCCTCTCTGTGCCAGGAACAGGAATTTCAGCATCCCCCAGCCCTCTCTATGACAGGAACAGGAATTTCAGCATCCCCCAGCCCTCTCTATGACAGGAACAGGAATTTCAGCATCCCCCAGCCCTCTCTGTGCCAGGAACAGGAATTTCAGCATCCCCCAGCCCTCTCTGTGACAGGAACAGGAATTTCAGCATCCCCCAGCCCTCTCTGTGCCAGGAACAGGAATTTCAGCATCCCCCAGCCCTCTTTGTGCCAGGAACAGGAATTTCAGCATCCCCCAGCCCTCTTTGTGCCAGGAACAGGAATTTCAGCATCCCCCAGCCCTCTTTGTGCCAGGAACAGGAATTTCAGCATCCCCCAGCCCTCTCTGTGACAGGAACAGGAATTTCAGCATCCCCCAGCCCTCTTTGTGCCAGGAACAGGAATTTCAGCATCCCCCAGCCCTCTCTATGACAGGAACAGGAATTTCAGCATCCCCCAGCCCTCTCTATGACAGGAACAGGAATTTCAGCATCCCCCAGCCCTCTCTATGACAGGAACAGGAATTTCAGCATCCCCCAGCCCTCTCTGTGCCAGGAACAGGAATTTCAGCATCCCCCAGCCCTCTTTGTGCCAGGAACAGGAATTTCAGCATCCCCCAGCCCTCTCTGTGCCAGGAACAGGAATTTCAGCATCCCCCAGCCCTCTTTGTGCCAGGAACAGGGATCTGAGCAGCCCCCAGCCCTCTCTGTGCCAGGAACAGGAATTTCAGCATCCCCCAGCCCTCTTTGTGCCAGGAACAGGGATCTGAGCAGCCCCCAGCCCCCTGAGAAGCCCTCAGCCCTGCTGGTGCCCCCCGTGCCCCCAGCCCTGCCCGTGCCCCCCGTGCCCCCCAGCCCCGCCCAGCCCTGCCTGTGCCCCCCGGGCTCACCGAGATCATCTCATCCTTCTTGCACTGCTGGGACAGGTCCCGCACGCCGCTCACAAAGTGTTTGTTGGTGGTGATGTAAACCTTGCCCGCCTCGATCATACCGCTGCACAGCTTCACCAGCTGCGGGGACACCGGACAGGGGGACAGGAGCATGGGGCACGGGGACAGGGACATGGGGATGGGGACATGGGGGCACAGGGACATGGGGATATGGGCACGGGGACAGGGACATGGGGATATAGGGACAGGGACATGGACACCGGGACATGGGGACAGGGACAAAGGGCACAGGGACATGGGGATATGGGGACAGGGACACGGGGACAGGGACATAGACATGGGGACACAGGGATATGGGGACAGAGACATGGGGATATGGGCACGGGGACAGGGACATGGGGACAGGGGCATGGGGACACAGGGATATGGGGATATAGGGACAGGGACATGGACACCGGGACATGGGGACAGGGACAAGGGGCACGGGGACATGGGGATATGGGGACAGGGACATGGACAGAGACATGGGGACACAGGGATATGGGGACAGAGACATGGGGATATGGGCACGGGGACAGGGACATGGGGACAGGGACATGGGGACAGGGACACAAATGTCAATCCCAGCCCAGGACAGGGACACAAATCCCAGCCCAGCACAGGGATCCTAATCCCAGCCCGGGACAGGACAGGGATCTGAATCCCACTCCAGGGTTTGTTCTGTTCCTGCAGCCCCAAAGCTTTGGGGTTTATTTTGGGGCCTGGGGTTTGTTCTGTTCCTGCAGCCCTGAGGCTTTGGGGTCTATTTTGGGGTTTGTTCTATTTGTGGGGTTTGAGGTTTGTTGTGATCCTGCAGTCCTGAGGCTTTGGGGTCTATTTTGGGGTTTGTTCTATTCCTGCACTCCTGAGGCTTTGGGGTCTATTTTGGGGCTTGTTCTTATCCTGCAGCCCCAAAGCTTTGGGGTTTATTTTGGGGTCTCTTCTGTTCTTGCAGCCGTGAGGCTCTGGGGTCTATTTTGGGGTTTGTTCTATTCCTGCAGCCCCAAAGCTTTGGGATCCATTTTGGGGTTTGGGGTTTATTTTGGGGCCTGGGGTTTGTCCTGTTCCTGCAGCCCCAAGGCTTTGGGGTCTGGGGTTTATTTTGGGGCCTGGGGTTTGTCCTGTTCCTGCAGCCCCAAGGCTTTGGGGTCTATTTTGGGGCCTGGGGTTTGTCCTGATCCTGCACCCCCAAGGCTTTGGGGTTTATTTTGGGGTTTGGGGTTTATTTTGGGGCCTGGGGTTTGTTCTGATCCTGCAGCCCCAAGGCTTTGGGGTTTATTTTGGGATCTGCTCTGTCTGCACTGCTCTGTGACCAGCAGAGCAGATCTGGGTGCACAAATGAAAATCTCTGGAGTCCCACGTGGCCCAGCTGCACCCCCAGCCCTCTCTCACAGCCCCCCCCGGCCCTACAGCCCCGAGATCCCCCCAAAGCCAGGCAGGGGAGCAGGGGAGCCAACAGCTGCAGCCACATCTGGAGCCCAGACTGTGCTCGGGGTTGGACGGAGCCTCTGGAAAGGAATTCCGGCCTCAGCTGCAACGTGGCAGCCCCAGAGCACCTCTGCAGGCACAGGCTGCATCCCCAGCAGCTCAGGACCCTGATCCCATTCCCAAATCCTAAACCCCAATCCCATTCCTAAACCCCAATCCCATTCCTTAACCCCAGTCCCATTCCCTAAACCCCAAAACCCAATCCCATTCCCAAACCCATTCCCTGACCCCAAACTCCAATCCCATTGCCTGAGCCCAGTCCCATTCCCTAAACCCCAATCCCATTCCCTGACCCCAACCCCAAGGGCGCTGGGGAAATAAAATGTGGGAAATCTTTGGCTGAGTCATCACCACCGCTCTCCCTCCAGTTAAACAGTGAAAAAAAATAAAAATTCATAAATTAAATTCTCACTCTTTTCCTTAAATTCAGCCCCCAAATCCCCCTGCAGCCCCTCCAGTACCACAACCTGAGAGGTTTTCACCCCCTGATCTCTAAATTTGGACCCCAAACCCCTCTGCAGCTTCCCAGTGCCACAACGTGAGCAGTTTCCACCCCCTGCTCCCTAAATTTGCTCTAAATTCAGACCCCAAATCCCCCTGCAGCCTCCCAGTGCCACAACGTGAGCAGTTTTCACCCCTTGATCTCTAAATTTGGTCTTTCACCCCCTGCTCCCTAAATTTGGTTTAAATTCAGCCCCCAACCCCCTGTGCAGCCTCTCAATGCCACAACCTGAACAGTTTTCATCCCATTCTCTCTAAATTTGGTGTAAATTCATCCCCCAAATCCCCCTGCAGCCCCCAGTGCCACAGCCTGAGCAGTTTGCACCCGTGCTCCCTAAATTTGTCTAAATCCAGACCCCAGATCCCCCTGCAGCCTCCCCAGTGCCACAAATGGAGCAGTTTTCACCCCTTGATCTCTAAATTTGGTCTTTCACCCCCTGCTCCCTAAATTTGGTTTAAATTCAGCCCCCAACCCCCTGTGCAGCCTCTCAATGCCACAACCTGAGCAGTTTTCATCCCATTCTCTCTAAATTTGGTGTAAATTCATCCCCCAAATCCCCCTGCAGCCCCCAGTGCCACAGCCTGAGCAGTTTGCACCCGTGCTCCCTAAATTTGTCTAAATCCAGACCCCAAATCCCCCTGCAGCCTCCCCAGTGCCACAAATGGAGCAGTTTTCACCCCTTGATCTCTAAATTTGGTCTTTCACCCCCTGCTCCCTAAATTTGGTTTAAATTCATCCCCCAACCCCCTGTGCAGCCTCCCCAGTGCCACAATCTGAGCAGTTTCCACCCCCTGCTCCCTAAATCTGATTTAAATTCAGACCCCAAACCCCTCTGCAGCCCCTCTGCGCCACAACCTGAGCAGTTTTTACCCCTTGATCTAAATTCAGAGACCCCAAATCCCCCTGCAGCCTCTCAATGCCACAATCTGAGAGGTTTTCTGAGCAGTTTTCACCCCTTGATCTCTAAATTCATCCCCCAACCCCCTGTGCAGCCTCCCCAGTGCCACCAGTGCAGCCCAGCCCAGCCTGGCTGAGGAGTTTTATAGGGCACAGCCTTGCCCAGGGCTGGTGGCTCCCACCCAGCTCATTCCTCATTCCTCGCCCAGACTCGGGATTTTTATCCCCGCCTGCCCGGGGGGAATCTCACAGATAAAAAAGCTCTGGCTCCTCTCCTGGCTTGCTTTCTATTTTTGTTGTCTCAGACGAGGAGGAGCGGGGGTGGAAAAGTCAATTTGCATCACAAGCTCAGACTTAAAGGAAAAACTGGGTCCTAAAAAGCTCAGATTTGAATGAAAAACTGGGTCCCAAAAATCACCAGCCTAATAAACAAAAACCTGGGTCCTAAGAAGCATCAGCCAAATAAACTCAGACCTAAATGAAAATCTGGGTCCTAAGAATCACTAGCCTTATAAATTCAGATTTAAATGAAAAACTGGGTCTTAAGAATCACCAGCCTAATAAGGTCAGACTTAAATGGAAAAACTGGGTCCTAAACATCACCAGCCTAATGCAGAATGGCCAAACTGGTCCCTGAGAGGGACAATTCCAGTGTCACATCCCAGAGCCTGGCATGTCCAGCAGCTGGGAGGTGGCACTTGGGACCCTGTGGGGACATCGAACACCTCCCACCCCTAGACCCCAAAACAGACCCCAAAGCCTTGGGGCAGCAGGATCACAACAAACCCTAAACCCCAAAACAGACTCCAAATACACCCCAAAACAGGCCCCAAAGCCTCAGGACTGCAGGATCAGAACAAACCTCAAACCCCCAAAATAGACCCCAAAGCTTTGGGGCTGCAGGAACAGAGAAACCCCAAAATAAACCCCAAAGCCTTGGAGCTGCAGGAACACAACAAACCCCAAAATAAACCCCAAAGCTTTGGGGCTGCAGGAACAGAACAAACCCCAGGCCCCAAAAAGAGACCCCAAAACTTTGGGGCTGTAAGAACAGAACAACCCCCAAACCCCAAAATAGACCCCAAAGCCTCAGGGCTGCAGGATCAGAACAAACCTCAAACCTCCCCAAAAGACCCCAAAGCCTCAGGGCTGCAGGATCAGAACAAACCTCAAAATAAACACCAAAGCCCTCATGGTTGCAGGATCAGAACAAACCCCAGACCCCAAAGCTTTGGGGCTGCAGGAACACAACAAACCCCAAAATAGACCCCAAAGCTTTGGGGCTGGAGCTCCTGTCCCACCTCAGAGGAGCCCAGGGGACAAGCCTGAGGTGCTAAACATTTCATAAAATGTTTCATTTCCAATTTAACAGCTGGAAATGAGGTAAAATTGTCGGGGAGATTTGTAGGAACCCTATTTCTGAGCTAGGGCTCCACCAGTCCCCCTCAGGCCACCGAGCCCCCTCACCTTGTCCAGCTTGGCCTCAATCTCCACCACATCTGCCAGGCCCCAGCCCAGGGGAAAAGCCTAAATTTAAATTTAACTGGAAACAGGCTCAGATTTTAGGGGACACTTGCAGGGACACTATTCCTGAGCTGGGGCTCCACAAGATCCAGGAGCAGGACTAAAGGAGGTCGATATTCACCAGCAGGGCCTGGCTAGAGACCCTGGCCCACCTCAGAGGAGCCCAGGGGACAAGCCTGAGGTGCTAAACATTTAATAAAATATTAAATTTCCAATTTAACACCTGGAAATGGGCTAAAATTTTAGGAGAGACTTCCATGGACCCTATTTCTGAGCTGGGGCTCCACCAGTCCCCTCAGGCCACCGAGTGCCCTCACCTTGTCCAGCTTGGCCTTGATCTCCACCACATCTGCCAGGCCCCAGCCCAGGGGAAAAGCCTAAATTTAAATTTAACTGGAAATGGGCTCAGATTTTAGGGGACACTTGCAGGGATCTCATTTCTGAGCTGGAGCTCCAGAACCTCCAGGAGCAGGATGAGGAGGTCAATATTCACCAGCAGGGCCTGGCTGGAGATCCTGGCCCACCTCAGAGGAGCCCAGGGGACAAGCCTGAGGTGCTAAACATTTCATAAAATGTTTGATTTTCAATTTAACAGCTGGAAATGGGCTAAAATTCTAGGGGAGATTTGTAGGAACCCTATTCCTGAGCTGGGGCTCCACCAGTCCCCCTCAGGCCACCGAGCCCCCTCACCTTGTCCAGCTTGGCCTCGATCTCCACCACATCCGTTTCCACCTCATCGATGGTTGCCCTGCAAGGGAACAGCAAGGAGGAATCATTAATTAGCAACAAGGAATGGTTAATTAATGGCTGGTGATGACTGGGGAGAGGCCAGGAAGGGGTGAGGAAGGACCAGTGGGGCTGCATGGATGGGAAGAGGGATTTGTTATTCCCACTTGGGTTTTTCCTGCTGTTCCAAAACCTCAGGGCTGAATCACTCAGGAGAAGGTTCCAGAATGAATTCCAGGAGGGAATTCATTCCTGGGAGGGAAGAGATGGAGAAATTCAGCTGGGCTGGGAAGACAACCCCCAGCACAATCTTTTATTGGCTTCGTTGTGTTAATTAACAGCAGTGCTAATTGCCAACACATGGATAACCATGGTTCCACCCATTCCCACCAAATCCCATTTCCACCTGTGCCCGAGGTGCTCAATCACCACCTTGAAACCTTTAAACCACCACTCAAACACAGAGCAGCTCCTTTGAACACTGAAAGGCTCTTCCAGGAGAAGGTTCCAGAATGAATTCCAGGAGGGAATTCACACAGAGCAGCTCCTTCATCCTCTGAACACCAAAAGGCTCCTCCAGGAGAAGGTTCCAGAATGAATTCCAGCAAGGAATTCACACAGAGCAGCTCCTTCATCCTCTGAACACTGAAAAGCTCCTCCAGGAGAAGGTTCCAGAATGAATTCCAGCAAGGAATTCACACAGAGCAGCTCCTTCATCCTCTGAACACTGAAAAGCTCCTCCAGGAGAAGGTTCCAGAATGAATTCCAGGAAGGAATTCATTCTTGGGGGGAAGAGATGGAGATGATTCCACCATGGAGAAATTCAGCTGGGCTGGGAAGACAACTCCCAGCACGATCTTTTATTGGCTTCGTTGTGTTAATTAACAGCAGTGCTAATTGCCAACACAGGGATAACCATGGTTCCACCCATTTCCACCTGTGCCCGAGGTGCTCAATCACCACCTTGAAACCTTTAAACCACCACTCAAACACAGAGCAGCTCCTCTGAACACCGAAAGGCTCCTCCAGGAGAAGGTTCCAGAATGAATTCCAGCAAGGAATTCACACAGAGCAGCTCCTTTGGCCTCTGAACACCAAAAAGCTCCTCCAGGAGAAGGTTCCAGAATGAATTCCAGGAGGGAATTCACACAGAGCAGCTCCTTTGAACACCAAAAAGCTCCTCCAGGAGAAGGTTCCAGAATGAATTCCAGGAGGGAATTCATTCCTGGGAGGGAAGAGGTGGAGATGATTCCACCATGGAGAAATACCCCCAGCCCAATCTTTTATTGGCTTCGTTGTGTTAATTAACAGCAGTGCTAATTGCCAACACATGGATAACCATGGTTCCACCCATTCCCACCAAACCCCATTTCCACCTGTGCTCAAGGTGCTCAATCACCACCTTGAAACCTTTAAACCACCACTCAAACACAGAGCAGCTCCTTTGGCCTCTGAACACCAAAAAGCTCCGCCAGGAGAAGGTTCCAGAATGAATTCCAGCAAGGAATTCCTTCCTGAGGGGAACAGATGGAGATGATTCCCCCACGGAGAAATTCAGGTGGGCTGGGAAGACAACTCCCAGCACGTTCATTTAATGGCTTCATTGTGTTAATTAACAGCAGTGCTAATTGCCAACACAGGGATAACCATGGTTCCACCCATTCCCACCAAACCCCATTTCCACCTGTGCCCGAGGTGCTCAATCACCACCTTGGAACCTTTAAACCACCACTCAAACACAGAGCAGCTCCTCTGAACACCGAAAGATTCCTCCAGGAGAAGGTTCCAGAATGAATTCCAGGAGGGAATTCACACAGAGCAGCTCCTTCATCCTCTGAGCACCAAAAAGCTCCTCCAGGAGAAGGTTCCAGAATGAATTCCAGGAGGGAATTCACACAGAGCAGCTCCTTCATCCTCTGAACACTGAAAAGCTCCTCCAGGAGAAGGTTCCAGAATGAATTCCAGGAAGGAATTCCTTCCTGAGGGGAACAGATGGAGATGATTCCACCATGGAGAAATTCAGGTGGGCTGGGAAGACAACCCCCAGCACAATCTTTTATTGGCTTCGTTGTGTTAATTAACAGCAGAGCTAATTGCCAACACATGGATAACCATGGTTCCACTCATTCCCACCAAACCCCATTTCCACCTGTGCCCGAGGTGCTCAATCACCACCTTGGAACCTTTAAACCACCACTCAAACATTCCAACACTCACCACTGGATATCAGGAAAAGTTTTTCCCAGCAAGGGTGATAAATCTGGAATGTTCTGCCCGGGGAGGTGGTGGAGTCACCATCCCTGGAGGTGTTTAAAAAAGCCTGGATGTGGCACTGGGTGCCGTGGGTCAGTTGAGGTGTTGGGGCTGGGTTGGACTCAGTGATCCTGGAGGTCTCTTCCAACCTAGAAATTCTGGGATTCTGTGCTTCAAACAGACCCAGAGTGGCCTCTAAACACCAAAAAGCTCCTCCCCACACTTTGGGCTTTATGGAGAGGAGATAAATCCAAACCCAGGATTCCAGGATCTGCTCCCTTTCCACGTCAGCGCGCCGCTGCGACAGCCAGCAGCTGCAGAGGTCACCGGGCCTCCCTCCCCGAGGGAAATGTGAGGATGACATCAGGCCCTGGCAGAGGCATTCCCAGATTCAGGAATTTGAGTTCTGGAATGATTTTTGGGGAGGTCAGAGTCCGGCAGGGAGCCGTGCAAACCTGAGCACTCTCACACCGATTTTTGTTACCGCACGCTTGGGGATGTGGTCAAACCTCTCACCACCCTCCCTGCATTGAGGATTTAAAATCCAAGTTTTATTCAGGACTGGGATTTTAAAGGTTGATTCCTGAAATTTTCCATCCAGGGAAAAAT
Organism: Acrocephalus arundinaceus; assembly: GCA_021534815.1. Taxonomy (NCBI): domain Eukaryota; kingdom Metazoa; phylum Chordata; class Aves; order Passeriformes; family Sylviidae; genus Acrocephalus; species Acrocephalus arundinaceus. The sequence continues at coordinate 6,948,250 of JAJEOU010000287.1, read as the reverse complement.
TTTTTGGAAAAAAAAAAAAAACCCTGAGTATGTGGCAGCTGCAGGGATGGGGTTTGGAGGGACATGAACTGCTCCTGCTCCTGGGAAAAAGGACAGGACAGCCCCAATCCAAAATTCCTGCAGGAACCAGCAGGATTTGTCCTTACTCTGAGGCTCCAGGAATATTCTCCAGTGAAAAAATCCTGAGTTGTCCCCTTGTTTTTCCTCCTAAATTCCCTCAAACTCCCTGGAAAATAAAATCCAGGCTGGAGCCCAGCGCCTGAGGCTGTGACCACCATGGATCAGCCACCACCAGCCCTTGGAAAACACAGCCAAAAAGAAAATAAAAACAAAAACAAAACGAAACAAAAACCACATAAAAATAAAAATTAAAAAAAAAGAACATGGAAATGAAAGTTAAAATGAAAATGGAAATGAAAGTTAAAAGGAAAATTAAAATGAAAGTTAAAATGAAAATGGAAATGAAAGTTAAAAGGAAAATTAAAATGAAAGTTAAAAGGAAAATGAAAATAAAAATAGAAAAAGTAAAAATTAAAAAGAAAATGATAATGAAAATAAAAATGAAAATAAAAATGAAAGTGAAAATGAAAATAAAAATAAAAATGAAAGTGAAAATAGAAATGAAAATAAAAATGAAAGTGAAAATGAAAATTAAAATGAAAATAAAATTAAAATGGAAATAAAAATAAAATGGATATGGAAATGAAAATAAAATTAAAAAATTAAAATAAAAATTATAATAAAAATTGAAATAAAAAAGAAAATTAAAATAAAAATGGAAATGAAAACACTAATAAAATTAAAAATAAAAACAGCTTTTCCATGGAATAACTGAGCTGCCTCCCACATGGCTGCCCCACACATACAGGGGGAGAAAAGGAGAGAAATTTTAAATTTGAGGAGAAAAGAATTATTTCAAAGGCTCTTTCCAGGCTTTTTATTTCCCCCCCTTTCCCAGCTATTTTTGTTCCCCAGGCTCGTGTCCCTCACGCTGCCACTGCCAGATTCGATTTTTCTGCTCCGTTTCCTCGAGCTGCTGAGAGCCACAAAAAGCAGCTTGGGAAAGGGGGGGAAGAGCTGGGTTTGTTCTGGGGATGCTTTTCTGCCAGAAAATGTTCTTTATCCCCTCTGGATACCTGCTGCTGTCAACACCTGAGGGAGGAATTCCTAAAAAAAAATAAATATTTCGGGAGGAATTGAGAGGGGAATGAACCCCAGTGGGTGAGCAGAGATTTGGGATCTCATTCTGTTCACTCCTGAGTGAGGAATTCCTGAAAAAAACCCTCTTTTTTCGTACAAAACCTCTCTTTTTTCCGAAAATACCCCTCTTTTTGCCTAAAAAATTCCTCTTTTTTCCTAAAAAAACTTGTGCTGTTAACACCTGAGTGAGGAATTCCCTAAAAAAAATCCCATTCCAGCAGGAATTCAGAGGGGAATAAACCCCACTGGGTGAGCAAAGCTTTGGGATCTCATTCTGTTAACACCTGAGGGAGGAATTCCTAAAAAAAATAAATATTTCGGGAGGAATTGAGAGGGGAATGAACCCCAGTGGGTGAGCAGAGATTTGGGAGCTCATTCTGTTCACTCCTGAGTGAGGAATTCCTGAAAAAAAAAACCTTTTTTCCTGAAAAACCTCATTCTGTTAACTGCTGAGTGAGGAGGAATTCCTAAAAAACCCCTCTTTTTTCCTTAATAAACTTGTTCTGTTTGCACCTTAGTGAGCAATTCCTTAAAAATCCCATTCCAGCAGGAATCTGAGGGGAATAAACCCCACTGAGTGATCAAAACTTTGGGATCTCATTCTGTTCACTCCTGAGTGAGGAATTCCTGAAAAACCCCTATTTTTTTCCTAAAAAACTCCTCTTTTTTTCCTACAAAACCTCTTTTTTCCTAAAATACCCCTCTTTTTTCCTTAAAAATCCCTCTTTTTTCCTAAAAAATTCCTCTTTTTTCCTAAAAAAACTTGTGCTGTTAACACCTGAGTGAGGAATTCCCTAAAAAAAATCCCCTTCCAGCCGGAATTCAGAGGGGAATAAACCCCACTGGGTGAGCAGAGATTTGGGATCTCATTCTGTTAACTCCTGAGTGAGGAATTCCTAAAAAAAAATGTATTTCAGCAGGAATTCAGAGGGGAATAAACCCCACTGAGTGAGCAGAGATTTGGGACCTCATTCTGTTAACTCCTGAGTGAGGAATTCCTAAAAAAACCCTATTTTTTTCCCTAAAAAACTCGTGTTTTCAACATCTGAGTGAGGAATTCCTAAAAAATCCCATTCCAGCAAGAATTCAGAGGGGAATAAACCCCACTGGGTGAGCAGAGATTTGGGACCTCATTCTGTTAACTCGTGAGTGAGGAATTCCTTAAAAATCCCTCTTTTTCCCTAAAAAACTCATGCTGCCAACACCTGAGTGAGGAATTCCTAAAAACCAAACATCCCAGCAGGAATTCAGAGTGGAATAAACCCCACTGAGTGATCAAAACTTTGGGATCTCATTCTGTTCACTCCTGAGTGAGGAATTCCTGAAAAACCCCTATTTTTTTCCTAAAAAACTCCTCTTTTTTTCCTACAAAACCTCTTTTTTCCTAAAATACCCCTCTTTTTTCCTTAAAAATCCCTCTTTTTTCCTAAAAAATTCCTCTTTTTTCCTAAAAAAACTTGTGCTGTTAACACCTGAGTGAGGAATTCCCTAAAAAAAATCCCCTTCCAGCCGGAATTCAGAGGGGAATAAACCCCACTGGGTGAGCAAAACTTTGAAACCTCATTCTGTTAACTCCTGAGTGAGGAATTCCTAAAAAAAAATGTATTTCAGCAGGAATTCAGAGGGGAATAAACCCCACTGGGTGAGCAGAGATTTGGGACCTCATTCTGTTAACTCGTGAGTGAGGAATTCCTTAAAAAACCCTCCTTTTCCCTAAAAACCTCATGCTGTCAACACCTGAGTGAGGAATTCCTAAAAACCAAACATCCCAGCAGGAATTCAGAGTGGAATAAACCCCACTGAGTGATCAAAACTTTGGGATCTCATTCTGTTAACTCGTGAGTGAGGAATTCCTGAAAAATCCTCTTTTTTCCTAAAATACCCCTTTTTTTTTCCTAAAAAATCTTGTGCTGCCAACACCTGAGTGAGGAATTCCCTAAAAAAAATCCCATTCCAGCAGGAATTCAGAGGGGAATAAACCCCACTGAGTGATCAAAACTTTGGGATCTCATTCTGTCAACACCTGAGTGAGGAATTCCTAAAAAAAAATAAATATTTCGGGAGGAATTGAGAGGGGAATGAACCCCAGTGGGTGAGCAGAGATTTGGGAGCTCATTCTGTTAACACTTAAATGAGGAATTCCTAAAAAAACCTCTCTTTTTTCCTAAAATACCCCTCATTTTGCCTAAAAAATTCCTCTTTTTTCCTAAAAAAACTTGTGCTGTTAACACCTGAGTGAGGAATTCCTAAAAAAAAATCCCCTTCCAGACGGAATTCAGAGGGGAATAAACCCCACTGAGTGATCAAAAATTTGGGATCTCATTCTGTTAACTCCTGAGTCAGGAGGAAATCCTAAAAACCCCAAACATTCCAGCAAGAATTCAGGGGGAATAAACCCCACTGGGTGAGCAGAGCTTTGGGATCTCATTTTGTTAACTCCTGAGTGAGGAATTCCTAAAAAAACCCTATTTTTTCCCTAAAAAAGTCGTGTTTTCAACATCTGAGTGAGGAATTCCTAAAAAATCCCATTCCAGCAGGAATCAGAGGGGAATAAACCCCACTGGGTGAACAGAGCTTTGGGATCTCATTTTGTTAACACCTGAGTGAAGAATTCCTAAAAAAAATCCCATTTCAGCAGGAATTCAGAGTAGAATAAACCCCACTGGGTGATCAAAACTTTGGGATCTCATTCTAACTCCTGAGTGAGGAATTCCTAAAAAAATCCCTCTTTTTTCCTAAAATACCCTTCTTTTTTCCTAAAAAATTCCTCTTTTTTCCTAAAAAAACTTGTGCTGTTAACACCTGAGTGAGGAATTCCCTAAAAAAAAAATCCCATTTCAACAAGAATTCAGAGTGGAATAAACCCCACTGAGTGATCAAAACTTTGGGATCTCATTCTGTTAACTCCTGAGTGAGGAATTCCTAAAAAATCCCATTCCAGCAGGAATTCAGAGTGGAATAAACCCCACTGAGTGATCAAAACTTTGGGATCTCATTCTGTTAACTCCTGAGTCAGGAGGAAATCCTAAAAAAAATCTTTTCTCCTAAAAAATATCATGTTTTCAACACCTGAGTGAGGAATTCCTAAAAAATCCCATTCCAGCAGGAATTCAGAGGGGATAAACCCCACTGGGTGAGCAAAACATTGAAACCTCATTCTGTTAACTCCTGAGTCAGGAGGAATTCCTAAAAAACCTGAGTGAGCAATTCCCAAAAAAACCCAAACATTCCAGCAGGAATTCAGAGGGGAATAAACCCCACTGGGTGATCAAAACTTTGGGATCTCCTTCTGTTAACTCCTGAGTGAGGAATTCCTAAAAACCCCAAACATCCCAGCAGGAATTTAGAGGGGAATAAACCCCACTGGGTGAGCAAAACTTTGGGATCTCATTCTGTTAACTCCTGAGTGAGGAATTCCTAAAAAAATCCCTCTTTTTTCCTAAAATACCCCTCTTTTTTCCTAAAAAATTCCTCTTTTTTCCTAAAAAAACTTGTGCTGTTAACACCTGAGTGAGGAATTCCTAAAAAATCCCATTCCAGCAGGAATTCAGAGGGGAATAAACCCCACTGAGTGATCAAAAATTTGGGATCTCATTCTGTTAACTCCTGAGTGAGGAATTCCTAAAAACCCCAAACATTCCAGCAAGAATTCAGGGGGAATAAACCCCACTGGGTGAGCAGAGATTTGGGACCTCATTCTGTTAACTCCTGAGTGAGTAATTCCTAAAAAAACCCTATTTTTCCCTAAAAAACTCATGCTGCCAACACCTGAGTGAGGAATTCCTAAAAACCAAACATTCCAGCAGGAATTCAGAGTGGAATAAACCCCACTGAGTGATCAAAACTTTGGGATCTCATTCTGTTAACTCGTGAGTGAGTGATTCCTAAAAAATCCTCTTTTTTCCTAAAATACCCCCTTTTTTTTCCTAAAAAATCTTGTGCTGTTAACACCTGAGTGAGGAATTCCTAAAAAATCCCATTCCAGCAAGAATTCAGAGTGGAATAAACCCCACTGAGTGATCAAAACTTTGGGATCTCCTTCTGTTCACTCCTGAGTCAGGAGGAATTCCTAAAAAAATCCCATTTTTTTTTTAAACCCAAAAACGCTCCAGGAGAATCCCCAACGAACAACTCCTCCCTTCAGCAGGGAGGCTTTGGGATGAGGCCAGGGATTGTTTTTCCCTCCCCTGCTGCCGGAAAAAGTCCTGGCAGAGCTTCAGGAACATCAGGAAATGTGCCGGGCACCGAGCCAGGCTCAGCTCCAGCTGCTCCTTTGGGACATCGCTGGAGTTTCATTCATTTTGAGGTGAAAAAATTCGATTTTTGGGCAAAGTCGGGTCCTGAGAGCTCCTGGGGTTGGTGGGATGGATAAAAGCAAAGGGAAAATGTTCCCCTGAGGGAGGGGTTGGGATGGGACAGCCACAAATTCCCTTTTTGGTTGGATTTTTATCGCCTGCGGCTCCTGCAGCAGCTCTAAAAGGGGCTGGGGGTGGCTGGAGCAATGATGTGACCTGAACGGGGCTGAGATCCCTGCCTGGATCCAGTCTGGATCCCTGAATCCATCAAATCCTTGAATGGGTCCAGTTTGGATCCCTGAATCCATCAAATCCTTGAATGGATCCAGTCTGGATCCCTGAATCCATCAAATCCTTGAATGGATCCAATTTGGATCCATGAATTAATCAAATCGGATCCTTGAATGGATCCAATTTAGATCCCTGAATCCATCAAATCCTTGAATGGATCCAGTCTGGATCCCTGAATCCATCAAATCCTTGAATGGATCCAGTTTGGATCCCTGAATTCATCAAATCAGATCCTTGTGTGGATCCAATTTGGATCCCTGAATCCATCAAATCCTTAAATGGATCCAGTTTGGATCCCTGAATCCATCAAATCGGATCCCTGAATGGATCCAGTTTGGATCCATGAATTCATCAAATTGGAGCCTTGTGTGAATCCCTGAATCCATCAAATCCGATCCCTGCATGGATCCAATTTGGATCCATGAATTAATCAAATTGGATCCTTGTGTGGATCCAATTTGGATCCCTGAATCCATCAAAAATTGATCAAGTTTAGATCCCTAAATCCATCAAATCAGATCCTTGAATGGATCCAATTACATCCCCGAGTCTGCCAAATCAGACCCTTAGATGGATCCAGTTTAGATCCTTAAATTAATCAAATCAGATCCTTTAATGGATCCAGTTTGGATCCCTGAATCCATCAAATCTTTAAGTGGATCCAGTTTGGACCCCTAAATTCATAAAATCAGATCCCTGCATGGATCCAATTTGGATCCATGAATTAACCAAATCAGATCCTTAAATGGATCCAATTACATCCCTGAGTCCGCCAAATCAGACCCTTAGATGGATCCAGTTTAGATCCTTGAATTAATCAAATCAGATCCTTAAATGGATCCAGTTACATCCCTGAATCCATCAAATCCTTGAATGGATCCAGTTTGGACCCCTGAATTCATCAAATCAGATCCCTGCATGGATCCAATTTAGATTCCTGAGTCTATCAAATTTGGATCAAGTTTAGACCCTGAATCCATCAAATCAAATCCTTGAATGGATCCAATTTAGATCCCTGAATCCATCAAATCAGATCCTTAAATGGATCCAGTTTAGATCCCTGATTTAATCAAATCCTTAAATGGATCCAGCCTGGATCCCTGAATTAATAAAATCAGATCCCTGCATGGGTCCAATTTGGATCCATGAATTAATCAAATTGGAGCCTTGTGTGGATCCAATTTGGATCCCTGATTCCATCAAATCAGATCCTTGAATGGATCCAATTTAGATCCCTGAGTCCGTCAAAAATGGATCCAGTTTGGATCCCTGAATCCATCAAATCAGATCCTTAAATGGATCCAATTTGGATCCCTGAATCCATCAAATCAGATCTTTAAATTGATCCAGTTTGGATCCCTGAATCCATCAAATCAGATCCTTGAATGGATCCAGTTTGGATCCCTGAATCCATCAAATCAGATCCTTGAATGGATAGTTATAGTTATAGGTATTGGCATTACTATTATTGTTATTTTTACATTTACTTTTACTTTCATTATACATTATATCTCCTTTCCTCTTTTCTTCTTTCCTTTTCCCTTTTCCTTTTCCTTTTCCCTCTTCTCCTTTTCCCTCTTCTACTTTTCCCTTTTCTCCTTTTCCCTTTTCGCCTTTTCCCTCTTCTCCTTTTCCCTCTTCTCCTTTTCCCTTTTCGCCTTTTCCCCTTTTTCCTTTTCCCTTTTCCTTTTCTCTTTTTCCTTTTCCCTTTTCCTTTCCCCCTTTTCCTTTTCCCTCTTCTCCTTTTCCCTTTTCCCTTTTTCCTTTTCCCCTTTTTCCTTTTCCCTTTTTCCCTTTCCCTTTTCCTTTTCTCTTTTTCCTTTTCCCTTTTTCTTTTTCCCTTTTCCTTTTCCCTTTTCCTTTTCTCTTTTTCCTTTTCCCTTTTTCCTTTTCCCTTTTCCTTTTCCCTTTTCCTTTTCTCTTTTTCCTTTTCCCCTTTTTCCTTTTCCCCTTTTTCCTTTTCCCTTTTCCCTTCCATCTTCCCTTTTCATTTTCCATTTCCTTTTCCTTTTTCCCTTTCCTTTTCCCTTTCCCTTTTCCCTTCCCTTTTTCCATCCCCGCCCATGGCAGTGTCTCCATGACGACAGCTCCATGGTGACTGTCTCCATGGCAACCCCATCCTGGTGAATTCCATGGATTTTTTCCCTCCTGGGAATGGCCCGGGAGTGCTCCGGGGCTGAGTTCACCCGCAGGTGAGAGGATGAGCAGAAATTCGGGATAACGTTGGATTTTAAGGAAAAAAGAATCAGAAATCCACACAAAAGCAGCTCGGCCTCGCCAGCTCACCTGGAAAAATCGGATTGGGGAAGGGAATGAAAAATAAAATTAAAAAAAATGTATTTAAAAATTTAAAAATTAAATTTCAGCAGCAGAAGAGTTGAGAAAACCCAAGCAGGAGAAGCTGGAGCGAGGATTTTTTTGTGTTTAGTCTGGGATGTTTTTGCTGGGGAGGACGCATTGGTTTTTATTCCTGGTGTGAAAATTGGTTTGGGATTTAAAAAATTTAAAAAATAAAATTAAAAAAAAATTAAAAATTCAATTTCAATGACAGAAAAGCTGAGAAAACCCAAGCAGGAAGAGCTGGAGCTGGAGGATTTTTGTGTTTAGTCTGGGATGTTTTTGCTGGGAAGGATGCATTGGTTTTTATTCCTGGTGTGGTAAAAACCCAGGGCTTGGAATTCCACGGGAAAATTGGTTTGGGATTAAAAAAAATTTAAAAATTATTTAAAAAATTAAAAATTAAAATTAATTTTTTTAAAAAAATTAAAAATTAAAAATTAAATTTTAGTGGAAGAAAAGCTGAGAAAACCCAAGCAGGAGGAGCTGGAGCTGGAGGATTTTTGTGTTTAGTCTGGGATGTTTTGCTGGGGAGGACGCACTGTTTTTATTCCTGGTGTGAAAATTGGTTTGGGATTTAAAAAATTTAAAAAATAAAATTAAAAAAAAATTAAAAATTCAATTTCAATGACAGAAAAGCTGAGAAAACCCAAGCAGGAGGAGCTGGAGCTGGAGGATTTTTGTGTTTAGTCTGGGATGTTTTTGCTGGGGAGGGCTCATTGGTTTTTATTCCTGGTGTGGTAAAAACCCAGGGCTTGGAATTCTTGGTGTGAAAATTGGTTTGGGATTAAAAAAATTAAAAATAAAATTAAAAAAAAAAAATTAAAAATCTAATTTCTGTGGCAGAAAAGCTGAGAAAACCCAAGCAGGAGGAGCTGGAGCTGGAGGATTTTTGTGTTTAGTCTGGGATGTTTTGCTGGGGAGGACGCATTGGTTTTTATTCCTGGTGTGAAAATTGGTTTGGGATTTAAAAAATTTAAAAAATAAAATTAAAAAAAATTAAAAATTCAATTTCAGTGGCAGAAAACCTTAGAAAACCCAAGCAGGAAGAGCTGGAGCTGGAGGATTTTTGTGTTTAGTCTGGGATGGATTTGCTGGGGAGGATGCATTGGTTTTTATTCCTGGTGTGAAAATTGGTTTGGGATTTAAAAATTTAAAAAAAAATTAAAAAAAAATTAAAAATTCAATTTCAATGACAGAAAAGCTGAGAAAACCCAAGCAGGAGGAGCTGGAGCTGGAGGATTTTTGTGTTTAGTCTGGGATGTTTTTGCTGGGGAGGACGCATTGGTTTTTATTCCTGGTGTGGTAAAAACCCAGGGCTTGGAATTCCTGGTGTGAAAATTGGTTTGGGATTTAAAAAATTTAAAAAATAAAATTAAAAAAAATTAAAATTCAATTTCAGTGGCAGAAAAGCTGAGAAAACCCAAGCAGGAAGAGCTGGAGCTGGAGGATTTTTTTGTGTTTAGTCTGGGATGTTTTTGCTGGGGAAGACGCATTGGTTTTTATTCCTGGTGTGAAAATCGGTTTGAGATTAAAAAAAATTTAAAAAATAAAATTAAAAAAAATTAAAAATCTAATTTCTGTGGCAGAAAAGCTGAGAAAACCCAAGCAGGAGGAGCTGGAGCTGGAGGATTTTTGTGTTTAGTCTGGGATGTTTTGCTGGGGAGGACGCATTGGTTTTTATTCCTGGTGTGAAAATTGGTTTGGCATTTAAAAAATTTAAAAAATAAAATTAAAAAAAATTAAAATTCAATTTCAGTGGAAGAAAAGCTGAGAAAACCCAAGCAGGAAGAGCTGGAGCTGGAGGATTTTTGTGTTTAGTCTGGGATGGATTTGCTGGGGAGGGCACATTGGTTTTTATTCCTGGTGTGGTAAAAACCCAGGGCTTGGAATTCCTGGTGTGAAAATTGGTTTGGGATTAAAAAAAATTTAAAAAATAAAATTAAAAAAAATTAAAAATCTAATTTCCATGGCAGAAAAGCTGAGAAAACCCAAGCAGGAAGAGCTGGAGCTGGAGGATTTTTGTGTTTAGTCTGGGATGGATTTGCTGGGGAGGATGCAATTTTTTTATTCCTGGTGTGAAAATTGGTTTGGGATTAAAAAAAAATTAAAAATTTTTTTTTTTTTTTTTTAATTTTAAAAATTCAATTTCAGCAGCAGAAAACCTTAGAAAACCCAAGCAGGAAGAGCTGGAGCTGGAGGATTTTTGTGTTTAGTCTGGGATGTTTTTGCTGTTTGTTTTTATTCCTAAATATTCACCCTGCCTCACACGGAGCTTTGGCAGGGAGAATATTTAGGGATAAATATCCGGAGCCTGGAACTTCCAGCTGGAATGCACAGGGAGCTCAGGGAGAACTCAAAGGACAAAACCGAGCGGGGAAGGGGCTGAGGAAATGATTCAGGAAGGGTTAGAAAGGGAAGTAAGGGAGGAAATGGGAGAAAAGAGATTTTGGTGCCTCCCCAGGGCAGGGTTTGGCCTCATCCCTGGAGCTGTGGATTTGTTCCAGCCGGGATTGCAGCCCCCAGCACCGGCTCGGTGTCCTGGAGGACAAAAAAGGGCAAAAAGAGGCAAAAAAGGGCAAAAAGAGGGGAAAAAAAAGAGGCAAAAAGGCTTCGTGTGCTGGGCCGCCCTCTGCTCCAGAACCTCCCTGTGCTCTGCTCCATTCTCATCCTCCTCATCCTCATCCCCTCCTCATCCTCATTTTCATCCCCTCCTCATCCTCATCATCATCCTCATCCTCATCCTCATCTTCATCCCATCCTCATCCCTTCCTCATCCTCATCCCCTCTTCATCCTTATCCTCATCCTTTTGGGGTGGTGGCAGGTGTCCCTCTGGGGCAGTGGCAAGTGTCACTTTGGGGCTGTCCTGGGCCTGTGGCCAGCTCTGAGCTCCCACAGTGGCCATGGCACAGGGACAGGGCCATCCCTGGTGGCACAGGGACAGGGCCATCCCTGGTGGCACAGGGACAGGGCCATCCCTGGTGGCACAGGGACACGGCCATCCCTGGTGGCACAGGGACAGGGCCATCCCTGGTGGCACAGGGACAGGGCCATCCCTGGTGGCACAGGGACAGGGCTGTCCTTGGTGGCACAGGGACAGGGCCATCCCTTATGGCACAGGGACAGGGCCATCCCTGGTGGCACAGGGACAGGGCCATCCCTGGTGGCACAGGGACACGGCCATCCCTGGTGGCACAGGGACAGGGCCATCCCTGGTGGCACAGGACAGGGCCATCCCTGGTGGCACAGGGACAGGGCCATCCAGGGCTGTCCCCTGTGGCACAGAGCTGTGCTGTGAGCCCACCCCGCTCCCTTGGCTGCAGCCCCACAGCTCTGCTGAGATCCCTGATCCTCTGCCAGGGCTGGGCCTTTCCCTGCTGCCCTCGGCCTTCCCGTTCCCATTGTTCATTTCCCATCTCCCATTGTCCATTGTCCATTTCCCATTGTCCATCTCCCATGTCCCATTTCCCATCTCCCATTGTCCATTGTCTATTTCCCATTATCCCATTTCCCATTATCCCAACTCCCATTGTCCATTGTCTATTTCCCATTATCCCATTTCCCATTATCCCAACTCCCATTGTCTATTTTCCATTTCCCACTGTCCATTGTCTATTTTCCATTTCCCATTGTCTATCTCCCATTTCCTGTTGTCTATTTCTATTTCATATTTCCCATTATCCCATCTCCCATTTCCCATTGTCTATTTCCCATTATCCCAACTCCCATTGTCTATTTTCCATTTCCCATTGTCCATCTCCCATTTCCTATTGTCTATTTCCCATCTCCCATTGTCTCCCATTTCCTGTTGTCCATTTCCATTTCCTATTTCCCATCTCCCATTATCCCATTTCCCATTATCCCATCTCCCATTTCCCATTGTCCATTTCCCTTTTCCTATTTCCCATTGTCTATTTCCCATTATCCCATTTCCCATTATCCAATCTCCTATTATCCCATTTCCCATTGTCCATCTCCCATGTCCCATTTCCCATTTCCCACTGTCCATTGTCTATTTCCCATTATCCCATCTCCCATTTCCCATTGTCTATCTCCCATTTCCTGTTGTCTATTTCTATTTCACATTTCCCATTATCCCATCTCCCATTTCCCATTGTCCATTACCCATTTCCTATTTCCCATTGTCTATTTCCCATTATCCCATTTCCCATTATCCAATCTCCTATTATCCCATTTCCCATTGTCCATTTCCCATTATCCCATTTCCCACCGTCCATTTCTCATTTCCCATTGTCCATTGTCCATTTCCCACTTCCCATCTCCTATTTCCCATCTTCCATTTCCTACTTCCCATCTCCCATTATCCCACTGACCACTGTCCATTGTCCATTTCCCACTTCCCATCTCCCATTTCCCACTTCCCATTTCCCATTATCCTGTTTCCCATTTTCTATCTCCCATTTCCCATTTCTCATTGTCCATCATCCATTTCCCCTTTCCCATTATCCCATAGCCCATTTCCCATAGTCTATTTCCCATTCCCATTCCCCATTCCCATTCCCCATTCCCCATTCCCATTCCCATTCCCCATTCCCCATTCCCATTGTCCATTCCCCATTTCCCATTTCCCATTCCCATTCCCATTCCCATTCCCATTCCCATTCCCATTCCCCATTCCCATTCCCCATTCCCCATCCCCATTCCCCATTCCCCATTCCCCATTCCCATTCCCCATCCCCATTCCCATTCCCATTTCCCATTCCCCGTTCCCATTCCCATTCCTATTTCCCATTCCCCATTCCCATTCCCCATTCCCCATTCCCATTCCCCATTCCCATTCCCCATTCCCATTCCCCATTCCCATTCCTCATTCCCCATTCCCCATTCCCCATTCCCCATTCCCCATTCCCATTCCCCATTCCCATTGTCCATTCCCCATTCCCCATTCCCATTCCCATTCCCCATTCCCCATTCCCATTCCCCATTCCCATTTCCCATTCCCATTCTTATTCCCCATTCCCCATTCCCATTCCTATTTCCCATTCCCATTTCCCATTCCCCATTCCCCATTCCCATTCCCCATTCCCCATTCCGCATTCCCCATCCCCATTCCCCATTCCCCATTCCTATTTCCCATTTCCCACTCCCATTCCCCATTCCCCATTCCCATTCCTATTTCCCATTCCCATTCCCATTCCCCATTCCCATTCCCCATTCCCATTTCCCATTCCCATTCCCCATTCCCCATTCCCCAGTGCTGCTAATTAAACCCAAGGCAATCAACCCCACAATTTTGTTTTGACACTCCTGGAAGTTTGCAGAGTTTTTTGGGTGAAGGGAGCAGAGTGAGGCTGACAGGGGTGGAAGTGAATGCCTGGAAAAAAACCCCACAAAAAACCCCAGAACATTCACAAGCCCAAACCCAACCCTGAATTTGCTTTGTGGTTTCCTGGTGAATCAGAGCAGAAAAAGGGAGTGGGAAGAGAGCAGAGAAGGCGTTTGCAGAGCCCAGGCCAAAGGCAGCCCCCTCCCTTCCCTCAGCCAAGGATTTTATTTCTCCTGGCAGCCACAGGAAACCTCTGGAAGGGCAGAGCAGGCAGGAATAAAAATGTAAAATGTGTGCTCTGAGAAAGGAGAACTGGGAGTGAATAATTGGGATTTAATTTGATTTAATTTGATTTATCCTAAGCTTCACAGACCCTTTAAACACCTTGGGGTGAGCACAGGCTTAGGTGAGCCAAAGTTATTTGGTGTTTTTAGGTGTGGGACAGATTTAGATGAGCCAAACCTGAAGGTATTTGGTGGTTTTAGATGTGTAGGATAGGATTAGATAAACCAAAACCCAAAGTTATTTGGTGTTTTTAGGTTTAGGACAGGATTAGATAAACCAAACCCAAAGTTATTTGGTGTTTTTAGGTTTAGGACAGGATTAGATAAACCAAAACCCAAAGTTATTTGGTGTTTTTAGGTTTAGGACAGGATTAGATAAACCAAAACCCAAAGTTATTTGGTGTTTTTAGGTTTAGGACAGGATTAGATAAACCAAACCCAAAGTTATTTGGTGTTTTTAGGTGTGAGGTCAGGCTTAGATAAATCAAAACCCAAAGTGATTTCATGAATTTAGGTGTGAGGTCAGGCTTAGATGAGCCAAACCCAAAGTTATTTGGTGTTTTTAGGTTTAGGACAGCCTTAGATAAACCAAACCCCAAAATTATTTGGTGTTTTCAGGTGTAGAACAGCCTTAGATAAACCAAATCCAAAGTTATTCAGTGGTTTTAGGTTTAGGATAGGATTAGATAAATCAAAACCCAAAGTTACTCAGTGTTTTTAGGTTTAGGACAGGCTCAGATAAACCAAACCCCAAAATTATTTGGTGTTTTCAGGTGTAGGACAGGATTAGATAAACCAAAACCCAAAGTTATTTGGTGTTTTTAGGTGTGAGGTCAGGCTTGGATAAACCAAACCCCAAAATTATTTGGTGTTTTTAGGTTTAAGACAGGCTCAGATAAACCAAACCCCAAAGTTATTTGGTGTTTTTAGGTGTGAGGTCAGGCTTAGATAAACCAAAACCCGAAGTTATTCAGTGTTCTTAGGTTTAGGACAGGATTAGATAACCCAAACCCCAAACTAATTTGGTGTTTTTTAGGTTTAGGATAGGATTAGATAAACCAAAACCCCAAACTAATTTGGTGTTTTCAGGTGTAGAACAGGATTAGATAACCCAAACCCCAAAGTTATTTGGTGTTTTTAGGTTTAGGACAGGCTTAGATGAGCCAAACCTGAAGTTATTTGGTGTTTTTAGGTTTAGGACAAGCTTAGACAAGCCAAACCCAAAGTTATTCAATGATTTTAGGTTTAGGATAGGATTAGATAACCCAAACCCCAAAGTTATTTGGTGTTTTTAGGTTTAGGACAGCCTTAGATAAACCAAACCCCAAAATTATTTGGTGTTTTCAGGTGTAGAATAGGCTTAGATAAACCAAACCCCAAAATTATTCAGTGTTTTTAGGTTTAGGACAGCCTTAGATAACCCAAACCCCAAAATTATTCAGTGTTTTTAGGTTTAGGACAGCCTTAGATAAACCAAACCCCAAAATTATTTGGTGTTTTCAGGTGTAGAATAGGCTTAGATAAACCAAACCCAAAGTTATTCAGTGGTTTTAGGTTTAGGATAGGATTAGATAAATCAAAACCCAAAGTTACTCAGTGTTTTTAGGTTTAGGACAGGCTCAGATAAACCAAAACCCAAAGTTATTTGGTGTTTTTAGGTGTGAGGTCAGGCTTAGATAAACCAAAACCCGAAGTTTTTCAGTGTTTTTAGGTTTAGGATAGGATTAGATAACCCAAAACCCCAAACTAATTTGGTGTTTTCAGGTGTAGAACAGGATTAGATAACCCAAACCCCAAAGTTATTTGGTGTTTTTAGGTGTAGGACAGGCTCAGATAAACCAAACCTGAAGTTATTTGGTGTTTTTAGGTTTAGGACAAGCTTAGACAAGCCAAACCCAAAGTTATTCAGTGTTTTTAGGTTTAGGATAGGATTAGATAACCCAAACCCCAAAATTATTCAGTGTTTTTAGGTGTAGAACAGGCTTAGATAACCCAAACCCCAAAATTATTCAGTGTTTTTAGGTTTAGGACAGCCTTAGATAAACCAAACCCCAAAATTATTCAGTGTTTTTAGGTGTAGAACAGGCTTAGATAACCCAAACCCCAAAATTATTCAGTGGTTTTAGGTTTAGGATAGGATTAGATAAATCAAAACCCAAAGTTACTCAGTGTTTTTAGGTTTAGGACAACCTTAGATAAACCAAACCCCAAACTAATTTGGTGTTTTCAGGTGTAGAACAGCCTTAGATAAACCAAACCCCAAAATTATTCAGTGTTTTTAGGTTTAGGACAGCCTTAGATAAACCAAACCCCAAAATTATTCAGTGTTTTTAGGTTTAGGACAGCCTTAGATAAACCAAATCCAAAGTTATTCAGTGGTTTTAGGTTTAGGATAGGATTAGATAAATCAAAACCCAAAGTTACTCAGTGTTTTTAGGTTTAGGACAGGCTTAGATAACCCAAACCCCAAAATTATTCAGTGTTTTCAGGTGTAGAACAGCCTTAGATAACCCAAACCCCAAAATTATTCAGTGTTTTCAGGTTTGAATCCCTCTCCCTCCCCAAGTCCCTGCTCTGCAAATCCCATTCCTGGACTTTTCTGTTCCTCTCCCCCTCGATATTTTCCCATCCCCATCAGATTCTGGGGCAAAATCCAGCAGAACCAATTAAAAATTCCCTTTTTTTTTCATTTTACAAACTCCAGCCTGAGTCTACTCAATAATAGGATTGAAGGGGATTTTTTTGTTTGTTTGAAATTTCACAAACCTCCCACGTCTTTCTACAGGCACTGAAGTGTTTTAAAATTCCCCCACCAGCTCTAAAATGAAATTAATTCCCCATCTAACAAAAACTCGAAGGGAAAACTCTGCTAATGCTCCTTTGCAAGCTCTGGGTGATACAAGGATGGATTAATTCAAGTGGAAAGGCTGAAAAAATCTCCTGGAAAAGGTTGGGAAGGAGTGATGGGGTTTGTGAGAGGCTGGGAATTTTCTGGAGGGGGAAAAAAAAAGGAAAAAAAGGTATTTTCTGGAGAAAAATAAATATTTTTTGGAGGAAAAAAAGGTGATCCTGTGGGGTCAGTGCCAAGGAATCCAAAATGGTTTTTTTGGCACTTCTAGGAGCTGCCACAAAAAAAAAGGAAAGGTTGGTTCAGTGCATCCTGAGTGGGATCATCCCCAAAAATCTCCTGGAAAAGGTTGGGAAGGAGTGATGGGGTTAGTGAGAGGCTGGGAATTTTCTGGAGTACAAAATAGGGAAAAAAAGTATTTTCTGGAGAAAAATAAGTAAATTTTGGAGGAAAAAAAAGGTGATCCTGTGGGGTCAGTGCCAAGGAATCCAAAAAGGTTTTTTTGGCATTTCTAGGAGCTGCCACAAAAAAAAAAAAAAAAAGGAGAGGTTGGTTCAGTGCATCTTGAGTGGGATCATCCCCAAAAATCTCCTGGAAAAGGTTGGGAAGGAGTGATGGGGTTTGTGAGAGGCTGGGAATTTTCTGGAGGGGGAAAAAAAGGGAAAAAAGGGATTTTCTGAAGAAAAATAAATATTTTTTGGAGGGAAAAAAGGTGATCCTGTGGGGTCAGTGCCAAGGAATCCAAAATGGTTTTTTTGGCACTTCTAGGAGCTGCCACAAAAAAAAGGAGAGGTTGGTTCAGTGCATCCTGGGTGGGATCATCCCCAAAAATCTCCTGGAAAAGGTTGGGAAGGAGTGATGGGGTTAGTGAGAGGCTGGGAATTTTTTGGAGAGGGGAAAAAAAAGGGATTTTCTGGAATTAAAAAAAAAAAAAAAGAAGGGGAAAAAAAGGTGTTTTCTGGAGAAAAATAAATATTTTTTGGAGGAAAAAAAGGTGATCCTGTGGGGTCAGTGCCAAGAAATCCAAAAAAGGATTTTTTGGAATTCCTGGGAGCTTGGTTGCCACAAACAAAAAAAGAGAGGTTGGTTCAGTTCTGTATCTGCATCCTGGGTGGGATCATCCCCAAAAATCTCCTGGAAAAGGTTGGGAAGGAGTGATGGGGTTTGTGAGAGGCTGGGAATTTTCTGGAGGGGGAAAAAAAGGAAAAAAAAGGTATTTTCTGGAGAAAAATAAGTAAATTTTGGAGGAAAAAAAGGTGTCCAACTGATCCTGTGGGGTCAGTGCCAAGAAATCCAAAATGGTTTTTTTGGCACTTCTAGGAGCTGCCACAAAAAAAAAGGAGAGGTTGGTTCAGTGCATCCTGGGTGGGATCATCCCCAAAAATCTCCTGGAAAATCCCCAGGACAGAATTGCTCTGTCAGCCCCCAGGATCTGCTTTGTTCAGAGGTGACTCTGGTAAAAAGAGCTGAGCTTTGCTGTGGCCCAGATAAATCTATTTATAGCAAGTGTTATGTTAATTCCACCCGGATCCCATCCGCCTGCAGCAATAACAATTCCTGTTACCTGTCCTTGCTGAAAACATCAAATCCTCAAATCACTCTGCTCTCCTTCTGCTTCCCTTCCCACACAATCCTCATTCCCTGCTGGATTTCCTCCCTCTGGAAATTGCTGGTTCATCCCAAAAATTGATATTGTGCTTTGGAGTAAGTGTGAGAAACCCAGGTAAAAATATTTTTATAATTTAAATTAACTATAATTTAAATAATTCTAAAGCCACTTGTATTTAGATCACCAAAAAAATTTAAAATTGAATTATTTTATCTGAGGTTTGTGTTAGGTTCTCCTTCTGCTTCCCTTCCCAATTCCCATTCCCTGCTGGATTTCCTCCCTCTGGAAATTCCTGGTTCACCCCAAAAATTGATATTGTGCTTTAGAATAAGTGTGAGAAACCCAGGTAAAAATATTTTTATAATTTAAATTAACTATAATTTAAATAATTCTAAAGCCACTTGTATTTAGGTCACAAAAAATAAAAAATTGAATTATTTCATCACCTTATCTGAGGTTTGTGTTAGGTTCTGTTTCCCTTCCCACACAATCCCCATTCCCTGCTGGATTTCCTCCCTCTGGAAATTGCTGGTTCACCCCAAAAATTGACATTGTGCTTTGGAATAAGTGTGAGAAACCCAGGTAAAAATATTTCCATTATTTAAATTAATTATCATTTAAATAATTTTAAAGCCACTTATATTTAGGTCACCAAAAAAAATTAAAATTGAATTATTTCATCACTTTATCTGAGGCTTGTGTTAGGTTCTGCTTCTGCTTCCCACACAATCCCGATTCCCTGCTGGATTTCCTCCCTCTGGAAATTCCTGGTTCACCCCAAAAATTGATATTGTGCTTTGGAATAAGTGTGAGAAACCCAGGTAAAAATATTTCCATTATTTAAATTAATTATTATTTAAATAAGTTTAAAGCCACTTGTATTCAGGTCACAAAAAAAAAATTAAAATTGAATTATTTCATCACCTTATCTGAGGTTTGTGTTAGGTTCTGTTTCCCTTCCCACACAATCCCCATCCCCTGCTGGATTTCCTCCCTCTGGAAATTGCTGGTTCACCCCAAAAATTGACATTGTGCTTTGGAATGAGTGTGAGAAACCCAGGTAAAAATATTTTTATAATTTAAATAACTATAATTTAAATAATTCTAAAGCCACTTGTATTTAGGTCACAAAAAAATTTAAAATTGAATTATTTTATCTGAGGTTTGTGTTAGGTTCTCCTTCTGCTTCCCACACAATCCCCATTCCCTGCTGGATTTCCTCCCTCTGGAAATTGCTGGTTCACCCCAAAAATTGATATTGTGCTTTGGAATAAGTGTGAGAAACCCAGGTAAAAATATTTTTATAATTTAAATTAACTATAATTTAAATAATTCTAAAGCCACTTGTATTTAGGTCACAAAAAATAAAAAATTGAATTATTTCATCACCTTATCTGAGGTTTCTGTTAGGTTCTGCTTCCCTTCCCACACAATCCCCATTCCCTGCTGGATTTCCTCCCTCTGGAAATTGCTGGTTCACCCCAAAAATTGACATTGTGCTTTGGAATAAGTGTGAGAAACCCAGGTAAAAATATTTTTATAATTTAAATAACTATAATTTAAATAATTCTAAAGCCACTTGTATTTAGGTCACAAAAAAATTTAAAATTGAATTATTTTATCTGAGGTTTGTGTTAGGTTCTCTTTCTGCTTCCCTTCCCACACAATCCCCATTCCCTGCTGGATTTCCTCCCTCTGGAAATTCCTGGTTCATCCCAAAAATTGACATTGTGCTTTGGAATAAGTGTGAGAAACCCAGGTAAAATATTTTTATAATTTAAATTAACTCTAATTTAAATTATTTTAAAGCCACTTGTACTTAGGTCACCAAAAAAATTAAAATTGAATTATTTCATCACCTTATCTGAGGTTTGTGTTAGGTTCTGTTTCCCTTCCCACACAATCCCCATTCCCTGCTGGATTTCCTCCCTCTGGAAATTGCTGGTTCACCCCAAAAATTGATATTGTGCTTTGGAATAAGTGTGAGAAACCCAGGTAAAAATATTTTTATAATTTAAATAAGTTTAAAGCCACTTATATTTAGGTCACAAAAAAAAAATTAAAATTGAATTCTTTTATCACCTTATCTGAGGTTTGTGTTAGGTTCTGTTTCCCTTCCCAATCCCCATCCCCTGCTGGATTTCCTCCCTCTGGAAATTGCTGGTTCACCCCAAAAATTGACATTGTGCTTTGGAATAAGTGTGAGAAACCCAGGTAAAAACATTTCCATTATTTAAATTAATTATGATTTAAATAAGTTTAAAGCCACTTGTATTTAGGTCACCAAAAAAATTAAAATTGAATTATTTCATCACTTTATCTGAGGTTTGTGTTAGGTTTTCCTTCTGCTTCCCACACAATCCCCATCCCCTGCTGGATTTCCTCCCTCTGGAAATTGCTGGTTCACCCCAAAAATTGACATTGTGCTTTAGAATAAATGTGAGAAACCCAGGTAAAAATATTTTTATAATTTAAATAACTATAATTTAAATAATTCTAAAGCCACTTGTATTTAGGTCACAAAAAAATTTAAAATTGAATTATTTTATCTGAGGTTTGTGTTAGGTTCTCTTTCTGCTTCCCTTCCCACACAATCCCCATCCCCTGCTGGATTTCCTCCCTCTGGAAATTGCTGCTTCATCCCAAAAATTGATATTGTGCTTTGGAATAAGTGTGAGAAACCCAGGTAAAAATATTTTTATAATTTAAATTAACTATAATTTAAATAATTTTAAAGCCACTTGTACTTAGGTCACCAAAAAAAAATTAAAATTGAATTATTTTATCACTTTATCTGAGGTTTGTGTTAGGTTTTCCTTCTGCTTCCCTTCCCAATTCCCATTCCCTGCTGGATTTCCTCCCTCTGGAAATTGCTGGTTCATCCCAAAAATTGACATTGTGCTTTGGAATAAGTGTGAGAAACCCAGGTAAAAATATTTCCATTATTTAAATTAATTATAATTTAAATTATTTTAAAGCCACTTGTATTTAGGTCACAAAAAAATTTAAAATTGAATTATTTTATCTGAGGTTTGTGTTAGGTTTTCCTTCTGCTTCCCTTCCCACACAATCCCCATCCCCTGCTGGATTTCCTCCCTCTGGAAATTCCTGGTTCATCCCAAAAATTGATATTGTGCTTTGGAATAAATGTGAGAAACCCAGGTAAAAATATTTTTATAATTTAAATAACTATAATTTAAATAATTTTAAAGCCACTTGTATTTAGGTCACAAAAAAACCCTAAAATTGAATTATTTTATCTGAGGTTTGTGTTAGGTTCTGTTTCCCTTCCCAATCCCCATTCCCTGCTGGATTTCCTCCCTCTGGAAATTGCTGGTTCATCCCAAAAAATTGATATTGTGCTTTGGAATAAGTGTGAGAAATCCAGGTAAAAACATTTCCATTATTTAAATTAATTATAATTTAAATTATTTTAAAGCCACTTATATTTAGATCACCAAAAAAAAAATTAAAACTGAATTATTTTATCACCTTATCTGAGGTTTGTATTAGGTTTTATAAAGAATAATTCATTTAGTGCCCCTTTGCTGAGCTAAGGAGTGTGGAGGGGATTTAATTCATCATTAAAATGTCCCTGTCCTTGGGATAAAAAGGTTTTTTTGTTCCTCCCACCAATTGCTTAATGGAGGAATGGTAATGAAGAGCTGTTTGCAGTGCTTGGGGTCTCCTGGTTTTGCTCCAGGATAATGGAATAAGCTGGATTTCTAATCTTGGCTAAAATCTCCCCACAGATGGCAGCGGGCACCATGCACATGTGGGAGGCTGTGCCAGATGTGTGATCCTGGGAGCAGGAGAGAGATTCCTGCAGGAAAATCCAGGTGCAACAGCAGAAGTTTGGAATCTGGGACACCAAAACCATCTCTATCTTTGTTATTTTATTCTCTTTTTGGTTTTTGTTTTAAGTCCTGCTCTTCTTCCTTTCAGGGGTTGCTCCAAAATTGGAATTTCCCACCAAATCCATCAGCCCCAGCTCCTCTCCCACAGAGCTGCAAGGAGACCCAAACCCTCTCCATTTATAATTCCCAAACTTGGTTTTAACTCCCCAGACATTCCCTGATGTTTGGAATTCTGTTTTATCCCATTTTCCACACTACACAACTCCTAAACCAATTTCCATCGTGTTTTCTCCTGGTGCAGATGTGGGAGGCTGTGCCAGTGCAACCCTGGGAACAGGAGAGAGATTCCTGCAGGAAAATCCGGGTGCAACAGCAGAAACTGGGATGTGGGACACCAAAACCATCTCTATCTTCATTATTTTATTCTCTTTTTGGTGGATTTTTTAAGGCTGAAAAAAAAATCTTCCTTTCAGGGATTGCTCCAAAATTTGAATTTCCCACCAAATCCGCCAGCCCCAGCTCCTCTCCCACAGAGCTCCAAGGAGACCCAAACCCTCTCCATTTATAATTCCCAAACCTGGTTTGCACCTCACAGACATACCCTGATGTTTGGAGTTCTGTTTTCCCCTGTTTTTCACACTACACAACTCCTAAACCAACTTCAATCCTGTTTTCTCCTGTTGCAGATGTGGGAGGCTGTGCCAGATGTGCCACCCTGGGAGCAGGAGAGAGATTCCTGCAGGAAAATCCAGGTGCAACAGCAGAAACTGGGATGTGGGACACCAAAATCATCTCTCTCCTCCTTGTTTTATTCTATTTTTGGTTTCTTTTTAAGGCTGGAAGAAAAATCTCTTCTTCCTTTCAGGTATTGCTCAAAAATTTGAATTTCTCATCCAATCCATCAGCCCCAGCTCCTCTCCCACAGAGCTCCAAGGAGACCCAAACCCTCTCCATTTATAATTCCCAAACCTGATTTTCACTCCCCAGACATTCCCTGGTGTTTGGAATTGTATTTTCCCATTTTTCACAGAGCTTTAAGCAGGAACACAACCCCATAATTCACTTCTCTCCGAGGTGAGGAGATTTCTGTGCCCAAGCTCAGCCCTGGCTTTGGCAGCAGCTCTCAGAATATTTCTGCACAGCTCCAAACTCAGCCTGGAACTTGTTAAATGTCAGTTTACAGCTCCTACCCTTCCCTGAGACACTGGGGGTGGATGTTTAGACAAGGCTTTGAAGCAAGATGAGTAAGATTTCAGAGTTTGGTTGTTTGATTTTTTTTTTTTGCATTAATATTTAGCAAAAAAAGAAAAACTTGGCATTTTCAGGAGGCATGATATGGGGTTTTTTTCTCCTGTACACAAAATTCTCAGTACTTCCTCATGTTTCTGCTCAGACTTTTATAATTTTAATTATTTTTTATTTTAATAGTTTCAGATTTTAATTTTAATGATTTTAATTTTGATAATTTTAATTTTGATCATTTTAATTTTGATAATTCTAATAATTTTAATTTTAATTATTTTAATTTTTATACATTTAATTTTGATCATTTTAATTTTGATAAATTTAATTTTAATAATTTTAATAATTTTAATTTTGATACATTTAATTCTATCATTTAAATTTTAATAATTTTATTTTTTATCATTTTCATTTAATAATTTTAATTTTGATACATTTAATTTTGATCATTTTAATCTTAATAATTTTATTTTTGATCATTTTAATTTTGATCATTTTAATTTTAATAATTTTATTTTTGATTTTTTTATTTTAATAATTTTAATTTTGATACATTTAATTTTGATCATTTTAATTTTAATAATTTTATTTTTGATCATTTTAATTTTGATCATTTTAATTTTAATAATTTTATTTTTGATTTTTTTATTTTAATAATTTTAATTTTGATACATTTAATTTTGATCATTTTAATCTTAATAATTTTATTTTTGATCATTTTAATTTTAATCATTTTAATTTTGATACATTTAATTTTGATCATTTTAATCTTAATAATTTTATTTTTGATCATTTTAATTTTAATCATTTTAATTTTGATACATTAAATTTTGATCATTTTAATCTTAATAATTTTATTTTTGATCATTTTAATAATTTTAATTTTCATGAACATTTCTGTTCAAGGATTTGGAACTGGAATTGAATCAAGTATTTGAGTTTACTGAGTGGTTTTTTTTTCCTCTCCACCACAGCCAGCCCCAAGTTCCTGCAGCATGGAGGAGCTACTTGGGGAAGGTCACCAGGATTAGATGACCTCCAGAGGGTCTCTTCCAACCTCAATTACTCCAGGATTTACTGGCTTAAAGATAAAATCCTTCCTTAGCCCTCCTAATGCACTCCTTATGTCATGGATCTGATGATAAAGGGTTTTTCCCCAGATTCTTCCTTCCAGGAGCATCTGGATTTCTCCAGATCTGCGTGTAAAATAAGAGGGGGAAAATTCAAATTTCATTTTCCACCACCCCTGAGTGCAGCACGGACGGGGAAATCCTGACAGAAGTTGCAGCAAATTATTTCTTAATTGTGCCTCTGGGGCTGCAGCAGCTTCCCAAATCTGGGGAGAAAAGGGAAGCAAATACTTGGGTTATGTAACCAAAAAAAAAAATTTATTTCATCTGGTGAAAGCAGCTGAGATGGTTTTTACTTTATCTCTTGTAACTCCAGGGGGAGGATGCCTTGTGGTAATGGGTCAGTCCTTAAACCCTGCTGGGGCAGTGGTTTTTATCTCTTCCAGGACCTGTCCCTCATAATTCCTGGGGAATATTTTCAGTTCAAACCAGCTGAACTTCTTTATCTGAAGATATTCCCTGGAATGATGAGGGACAGGTCCTGGAAGGGATAAAGAACCCTGCAAAACCCAGCTGGTTTGAACAGGAGATATTCCCTGGAATGATGAGGGACAGGTCCTGGAAGGGATAAAGAACCCTGCAGAACCCAGCTGGTTTGAACAGGAGATATTCCCTGGAATGATGAGGGACAGGTCCTGGAAGGGATAAAGAACCCTGCAAAACCCAGCTGGGTTGAACAGGAGATATTCCCTGGAATTATGAGGGACAGGTCCTGGAAGAGATAAAGAACCCTGCAAAACCCAGCTGGTTTGAACAGGAGATATTCCCAGGAATTATGAGGGACAGGTCCTGGAAGGGATAAAGAACCCTGCAAAACCCAGCTGGTTTGAACAGGAGATATTCCCTGGAATTATGAGGGACAGGTCCTGGAAGGGATAAAGAACTCTGCAAAACCCAGCTGGGTTGAACAGGAGATATTCCCTGGAATTATGAGGGACAGGTCCTGGAAGGGATAAAGAACCCTGCAAAACCCAGCTGGTTTGAACAGGAGATATTCCCTGGAATGATGAGGGACAGGTCCTGGAAGGGATAAAGAACCCTGCAGAACCCAGCTGGTTTGAACAGGAGATATTCCCTGGAATGATGAGGGACAGGTCCTGGAAGGGATAAAGAACCCTGCAAAACCCAGCTGGGTTGAACAGGAGATATTCCCTGGAATTATGAGGGACAGGTCCTGGAAGAGATAAAGAACCCTGCAAAACCCAGCTGGTTTGAACAGGAGATATTCCCTGGAATGATGAGGGACAGGTCCTGGAAGGGATAAAGAACTCTGCAAAACCCAGCTGGTTTGAACAGGAGATATTCCCTGGAATTATGAGGGACAGGTCCTGGAAGGGATAAAGAACACTGCCCCAGCTGGTTTGAACAGAAGATATTCCCCTGGAGTTATGAGGGACAGGTCCTGGAAGGGATAAAGAACTCTGCCCCACCTGGTTTGATTTTTAGCAGCACATTTTTTAACAGGAGATTTCAGCAGAAGATTTTTAGCAGGAGATTTTTAACAGAGGAGATTTTTAACAGATTTCAGCAGAAGACTTTTTGCAGGA
Organism: Acrocephalus arundinaceus; assembly: GCA_021534815.1. Taxonomy (NCBI): domain Eukaryota; kingdom Metazoa; phylum Chordata; class Aves; order Passeriformes; family Sylviidae; genus Acrocephalus; species Acrocephalus arundinaceus. Next base: position 6,922,322 of record JAJEOU010000287.1, on the reverse strand, counting down.
AATTTTTTGCAGGAGATTTTTTGCAGGAGATTTTTAACAGGAGATTTTTTACAGGAGATTTTTAGCAGGAGATTTCAGCAGGAGATTTTTAACAGGAAATTTTTAGCAGGAAATTTTTTGCAGGAGATTTCAGCAGAAGATTTTTAACAGGAGATTTTTTTTCAGGAGACTTCAGGAGGAAGTTTCAGAAGGAAATTTTTTGCAGATTTCAGGAGGGGATTTCAGCAGATTTTTAGCAGGAGATTTTTTACACGAGATTTCAGCAGGAGATTTTTTAGCAGGAAATTTTTTACAGGAGATTTTTAGCAGGAGATTTCAGCAGGAGATTTTTAACAGGAGATTTTTTGCAGGAGATTTTTAGTAGGAGATTTTAACAGGAGATTTCAGCAGATTTTTTTTTCAGGAGATTTTTAACAGGAGATTTTTTTACAGAAGATTTTTACCAGGAGATTTCAGCAAGAGATTTTTAGTAGGAAATTTTTTGCAGGAGATTTCAGCAGGAGATTTCAGCAGGGGATTTTTAGCAGGAGATTACTGACAGATTTCAGCAGGAGATTTCAGCAGACTTTTAGCAGATTTTTTAACAGGAGATTTCAGCAGGAGATTTTTAGCAGGACAAATTTTAGCAGGACAGATTTTTAACAGGACAGATTTTAGCACCACATCTCCCTCACGCTTTGAGGAAATCCTCGTGAGGGCCGCAGGCCTGGAACAACCAGGCCCAGGCAGCAGCGAGCACAGGAATATTCCTTCCCTGAGCTAAAGAAAAACTCTTTATGTGCCACAAAACCCTTGGGGTGATGTTTTTATTCTCTTCCTTTGACAAGCAAAATGGATTTGTCAAAAAAATAAAAAAATTTGGCTCAAATTGTTCTGTCCTCTCCCCAAGTGCCCTTGGTGGCCTCATTTACCCACAGGGCCGGAGCTGTGGAGATTTCCAGCTTCTGTGGAGATTTCCCCTGCAGGGATCTCTCTCAGCACTAAATACTCTTTATTTCTTTTTATTTTGCCTTTTTTTCTCCCTTTTGGCCAGAGCTGGAGCTCCCCAAGCTCTGGGCTGGCTTTGTTTGGGGCTGAAAAGGCTTTTCCTGTGTGGTGCCCTGGAGCTGGCAGAGCTGGGTGGCACTTGGGTGACACTTGGGTGGCACTTGGGTGACACTTGGGTGGCACTTGGGTGGCACTTGGGTGACACTTGGGTGACACTTGGTGACACTTGGGTGGCACTTGGGTGGCACTTGGGTGACACTTGGATGGCACTTGGGTGACACTTGGGTGACACTTGGGTGGCACTTGGTGACACTTGGGTGGCACTTGGGTGGCACTTGGGTGACACTTGGATGACACTTGGGTGGCACTTGGGTGACACTTGGTGACACTTGGGTGACACTTGGGTGGCACTTGGGTGGCACTTGGGTGACACTTGGATGGCACTTGGGTGACACTTGGGTGACACTTGGGTGACAATGACATCCTGGCACGCACCCAGAGGTGCCAAATGGGGTTTGCTGTGCCCCAGTGCCCACGAAATTGGGATTTTTTATTTTTATTTTTCCAAGTGCCACAACCCTTTCCTAAAAGGATGGGAGTTTGTGGGGCTGCTGGGGGAATAAAAGTCCTAGAACTCCTCACCCTTTATTTTTATTTATTTCTTATATTTTATTTATTTATTTCTAATTTTAAGACTTATTTCCCGTATTTATTTATTTATTTCTAAAATTTTATTATTTATTTATTTTATTTGTTTTTTCTAATTTTTATTTATTTTTATTTATTTATTGTCTTTATTTATTTCTGATTTTAAAATTTATTTCCCTTATTTATTTATTTATTTCTAATTTTTTATTTATTTTTATTTATTTATTGTATTCTATTTATTTATTTCTAATTTTTATTTATTTTTATTTATTGTCTTGTATTTCTTTATTTCTGATTTTAAAATTTATTTCCCTTATTTATCTCTCATTTTAAAATTTTTTTTATTTATTTCTAATTTTTAATTTATTTCCCTTATTTATTTTATTTTTATTTATTGTATTTTCTTTATTTCTAATTTTTAAATTTATTTCCCTTATTTACTTATTTCTAATTTTTATTTATTTTATTTATTTTTCATTTATTTCTTATATTTCATTTATTATTTCTAATTTTTAAATTTTTTCTTTATTTCTTATATTTTATTTATTTATTTATTTCCAAATTTTTATTTATTTCCCTTATTTATTTCTTTCTATTTTTATTTATTTTATTTATTTTTATTTCTTTATTTATCATTATTTATTTATTTTATTTTATTTCTTTATTTTTCTTTCAGGGCTTGGGTACAATCCCATTTTTCCAGGCTCTGACACTTCTCCTGAGGGAATGGGGCTGTGGAATTAATCCTCAATGAAAAATGAGTGTGTCAGTGATGCAGCTCTGGGAAAGGAAACTTTGGAGTGCAGCTGAGGGGATTTGCAGCAGCCTGACGTGGCAAAATTCCTGCTCACAGAGAAATTCCTGAATTCACTGAGAAATTCCTGAATTCACAGAGAAATTCCTGCACTTACAGAAAAATTCCTGCATTCACAGAAAAATTCCTGCTCACAGAGAAAAATTCCTGCATTCACAGAAAAATTCCTGCACTCACAGAAAAATTCCTGCATTCACAGAAAAAATCCTGCATTCACAGAAAAATTTCCACATTCACAGAAAAATTTCCACATTCACAGAAAAATTCCTGCACTCACAGAGAAATTCCAGCTCACAGAAAAAACCAAATTGTTGAGAGGAGGGGGAATCATCAGGCATGGGAATAACTCCTGGATTTCTGCTCCAGGGTGGGAATAACCCCTGGAATTCTCTCCTAGGATGGAAACAACCCCTGGATTTCTCTCCTAGGATGGAAACAACCCCTGGAATCCCCTCCTAGGATGGGAATAATCTTGGATTTCTCTCCTAGGATGGGAATAACCCCTGGATTTCTGTTGCAGGTTGGGAATAACCCCTGGAATTCTCTCCTAGGATGGGAATAACCTTGGATTTCTGCTCCAGGGTGGGAATAACCCCTGGAATTCTCTCCTAGGATGGGAATAACTTTGATTTCTCTCCTAGGATGGGAATAACCCCTGGAATCCCCTCTTAGAATGGGAGTAACTCCATGATTCCCCTCCTAGGATAGGAAACCCCCCTGGATTTCTGCTCCAGGGTGGGAATAATCCTTTTACTTCCTCCCCAGGATGGGAATAACTCCGTGATTTCCCTCCTAGGATGGGAATAACCCCTGGATTTCTGTTGCAGGATGGGAATAACCCCTGGATTCCCCTCCCAGGATGGGAATAACCTTGGATTTCTACTCCAGCATGGGAATAACTCGTGGATTTCCATTCCAGGGTGAGAATAACCCTGGGATTTCTGCTCCAGGATAAGAATAACCCTGGGATTTCTGCTCCAGGATAAGAATAACCTTGGATTTCTGCTCCAGGATGGGAATAACCTCTGGATTCCCCTCCTAGGATGGGAATAACCACCAGCAGCCCTGCAGGATCCGCAGGTTTCCATCCTGCACTCCCTGATTTCCTGGCATCCCACTCATGGCTGAGGTGGAAGCTCAGGGAGCAGAGATAAAAACCTGGATGTGATAAAAACCTCCCCATCCCACAAATCCCAGCCTGGAGTTTTCCGGGGGCTCGGCCCCGTTGCTGATCTGGCAGCATCCCACATTTTCGTGCTTTCTCTCCCCATTTATTCCGATGAGTCAGTGGCACATCAAGAGTTTGCCTGGTTCCAAACTCCCCGGCTCAATCTGGCTCGGATTCCACTCCGGGAATCAAAGGCAGGATGTCCCTCCGCAAAAAATGTCACTGTGCTGTCACTTTTCTCATCCCCCGAACGCCAGGTGGGCTGATCCCAGCGGGAAATCTGGGAATGGGGGAAGGGTGGGGAGGTGGGGAATGGGGAAAGGGAAAGGAGAAAGGGGAAATGGGGGAAAAGAAAAAGGGAAAAGAGAAAAGGGAAAGGGGAAATGTTGAAAGGGGAAAGGAAGGGACAGGAGAGAAAAGGAGGAAAGGAAAGGAAAGGAAAGGAAAGGAAAGGAAAGGAAAGGAAGGAAAGGAAAGGAAAGGAAAGGAAAGGAAAGGAAAGGAAAGGAAAGGAAAGGAAAGGAAAGGAAAGGAAAGGAAAGGAAAGGAAAGGAAAGGAAAGGAAAGGAAAGGAAAGGAAAGGAAAGGAAAGGAAAGGAAAGGAAAGGAAAGGAAAGGAAAGGAAAGGAAAGGAAAGGAAAGGAAAGGAAAGGAAAGGAAAGGAAAGGAAAGGAAAGGAAAGGAAAGGAAAGGAAAGGAAAGGAAAGGAAAGGAAAGGAAAGGAAAGGAAAGGAAAGGAAAGGAAAGGAAAGGAAAAGGGAAAAGGGGAAAAGGGAAAAGGGAAAGGAAGGAAGGGGAGAGAAAAGGAGGGAAGGGAAAAAGAGGGAAAGAGGCAAAAGGAAGAAAGAAAAGTGAAGGAAAGGAAAAGGAGGGAGGGAAAAGGAAAAGGAGTGAAAGAGGAAGGCAGGGAAGGCAGAGGGGCCCCTGCTCGGTCCCAGCACACTGGTGGCTCTTTGTGACACGCCAGGGCGAGGTCAGGGCACGGGGACAAACCCTCACATCCTGCCAGGGCCGGGTTCAGCAGAGAACAAAGCGGGGACACTGCACTGAGGCCGGGCTGTGGGAACCAGCAGTGCAGCCCTGGGCTGGCACGGAGCAGCAGCGAGGACACGGCTCCAAGGCTGCTGTTCCTCGGGAGATTCCTGCATCCCCCCACTCCTGGTGATGCCTGAATTTTAGTTTTCATGTATTTCATGTTCTGTGGTGCCCAGGGGTGCAGCTCTGAGCTCACAGTCAGTGTCACTCAGCTCTCTGCACACAGCAGGGACACAAAACAAATCCTTGTCCTGCTGCACACCAAGGACAACTTTCAGCCCAACAGCACAAACAAGGGTGGCTGGAGGGAGGAACAAGAAGGATGGGAGCTCACAGCCTGGAGCTGGGATTGGACAATTCAACCCCAATGTGCAAATAGACCCAAACTTATCAAAGTGTGAGACCTCATGACCGGTCAGCCATTTTGTGACCATTTTGTGACCATTTTGTACCCATTTTGGGTCCATTTTGGGTCCATTTTAGTGTCCATATTGTGCCCATTTTGTGCCCATTCTTTGTCCATTTTGTGCCCATTTTGTGACCACCTTGGGTGCAGCCCTGGCCAGGCCCTGTCCTGCCCAAGGTGTCCCCTAAAGACCTTTCAATAAATCTCTGCTTTATTATCCAGCTCTGCCCAGTCTCTGTTCCAGCTCAGCCTTTCCAGGCATTGTGAAGATGCTTCACCAAACCCCTGGGTGCTGAGCAAGGCCCTGTCCCCGTGCATGCCGGGCTTTTCATTCCCATCAAACATCCTCTGACCTCACCCTGACAATTCCCAGCCCTGGAAGCACATCCGTGTTCCCACACGTGTTGCCACACACCAGTGCTGTGAGCAGCAGCATTTCCCAAAGAGAATGGGAATGATTAAACCCTGCTGGAGCGTGCTGGAGCAGCCTGGGGATGCAGGGAAGGATTATCTCACTCCCTGATGTGATATAATCTGTTTAGACAGTGCCACTCGATGCTTATTTAAGGACTGAGCGGGCACTTGGCTGTGGGAGGTGCCACCCGTGAGCTGTGACATCGGCCTCTGGAATTCTCTGGGATGAGGATTGATCCTGGGGTTGCTCTGGGATGATTGATTGATTGACTGATTGATTGAGGATATGTGGGATGTGCACACCTGGGGGTTGTCCCACTGTGGGGTCAGGAATTCCAGCATGGGAAAGCCCTGGAGGCCACCAAGCTGTGAGACATCCCTGCCTTGTCACCAACCTTCCTTGGACACCTCCAAACAGCTCCAGCCCCTTCCATGAGAAATTCCTCCTGATGTCCACTGATGTCTTATTTTTAGTTTTCATATTTTTCAGGTTCTGTGGTGCCCAGGGTGCAGCTCTGAGCTCACAGTCAGTGTCACTCAGCTCTCTGCACACAGCAGGGACACAAAACAAATCCTTGTCCTGCTGCACACCAAGGACAACTTTCAGCCCAACAGCACAAACAAGGGTGGCTGGAGGGAGGAACAAGAAGGATGGGAGCTCACAGCCTGGAGCTGGGATTGGACAGTTAAACCCCAAAGTGCAAATGGACCAAAACTTATCAAAGTGTGAGGCCTCATGACCGGTCAGCCATTTTGTGACCACTTTGGGTCCATTTTATGCCCATTTTGTGTCCATTTTGTGCCCCTTTTATGTCCATTTTGTGCCCATTTTGTGCCCACCTTGGGTGTAGCCCTGGCCAGGCTCTTGTCCTGCCCAAGGTGTCCCCTAAAGGCCTTTCAATAAATCTCTGCTTTATTCTCCAGCTCTGCCCAGTCTCTGTTCCAGCTCAGCCTGCCTAAGGCATCACCACCCTGACCTTCCCCTGGTGCAGCTGAGGCCGTTTCCAGGGAATTGAGGAGAACAAGAAAATCCCCCCTGATTCCCCTTTTCTCCAGGCAGCATCAGTGATCCTGAGCTCCATCAGAGCAGCAGTGTCAGGACTTTAAGAGAAATGGGATTTAAAACATTATTTATTGCTGCAGTCTCATCAAAGGGTGAGAATGTCTTCACCTACACTGAAAGTCCCTGCTCAGTGGTCACAAACCCACAATTTACAAGGTCTTTTAAAGGTTAATTATCCAATAAACAAATTATTTTACATAAATTTATAAATTGTATTAATATAAACTATAAATATTTATATTATTGATATTCACCTCCAATATTATTGATATTATTATTGATATTATTGATATTTGTTTATATTGGTTTATATTTCTACTTTATATTTAGAAATAAATTACATTTACTATAAACTAATAAAACATTCTACTATAAAAAACATTTTTACACAAAATCAATCATTTTTCACACCAATCCCTAATTAATTTGTCTTACACATCTGGACTCTCTTGACCAATCATCTCATGACTTACAAACTCACAGTGCTACACCTTAAAACTTCTTATTACCTTTATAACTATGTCTATATTTAATCTTTAAACTTTAAAACTTTCCACCCCTTAGCTTCATGTGTTTCTGTCTAAATTACAAACTCATATTTTTATTTATGGTCCCTAAACTCGGAAGCTTTTTCCAAGGTCTCAAGTTGAACCTTGAGGGGTTTTTTGGGTTGGTTTTTTTTTGTTTGTTTTTTGTTTTGGTTTTTTGTTGGGTTTGTTTTGGTTTTTTTTGTGGGGTGGTTTTGTTATTTTGGTTTTGGGGGTTTTTTTGGTTTGGTTTTTTGGTTGATTTTTTTTTTTTTTGGGCCTGCATGCACAAGATTTTGAGAATTTTCTGGGTCTGGAAAATTCACACACAGCAGAATATTCTCCCTTCTTCCCTCAAGGAGAGGAGACCAAGCCAACTTTTCCTGCAGAGGAGGTGAAGCAAGACAAGGAGCTGAGGTGTGGGAGGCTCTGAGAACGTCCCACACTACATTTGTTTGGTTAACCTCACACCCCGTGGGTTCAGAACACACCTACAGCCTCTCCAGGATTTTTCAGGTTGGTTTTTTTGGGTTTTTTTTCCTTCCTGTAAATCAAACTCTCTGAACTGAATCCTTGATAAAAACAGCGGCCAGAGGAGATGGCAATGCACAGAAATAATTAGAAATAAAGCTCAGTTGTGGATGTGCTGCCTGGACACACAAACCCTCTCCAAAACACCAAAACAAGCACCCAACCAGAGAAAAGCCTGGAATCCTTTGCCAGGAGCTTGTGCAGGGACAATTCTCTTGCTTCATTTGCTGCTTTGGTGAGCACTGAGGGGTGATCAGCTCCTGCAGCAACACGTGGGGCTGCCCTGACCCTTTTGTGTCCCTGGGTTTGGCAGGACAGAGCCTGCAGCCACCAGGGCAGGGATGCAGTGGAGCTGCAGGAAATCAGCCTCCACCCTCCTGGCAGCAAGAATTGTTGGTGATCCTGGAGCTGCTGCCTTGGGCTGGGGGGTCCTGCAGGGAGAGGGGCTGACAGACACAGCTCGGAGTTCCTGAGGGGTTGGGAGTTGGACTTGGTGGTGCTTGTGGGTGCCTTCCAACTTAGGCTGTGATTCAGCCCCAATTCAGCTCCAAGTCACCTCTAATTCACCCCAAATTCACCTCCAATTCACCTCCAGGTCAACCCTAATTCACCTCCAATTCACCCCAAATTCACCTCCAATTCAGCTCCTGTTCACCCTCACTTCACCTCCAACTCACCACTAATTCATCCCCAAATTCACCTCCACTTCAACCCAAATTCTCCCCAATTCGCCTCTAATTCACCCCAAATTTACCTCCAATTCACCTCCAGGTCAACCCTAATTCACCTCCAATTCACCACAAATTCACCTCCAATTCAGCTCCTGTTCACCCTCAATTCACCTCCAACTCACCACTAATTCATCCCCAAATTCACCTCCACTTCAACCCAAATTCTCCCCAATTCACCTCTAATTCACCCCAAATTTACCTCCAATTCACCTCCAGGTCAACCCTAATTCACCTCCAATTCACCCCAAATTCACCTCCAATTCAGCTCCTGTTCACCCTCACTTCACCTCCAACTCACCACTAATTCATCCCCAAATTCACCTCCACTTCAACCCAAATTCTCCCCAATTTGCCTCTAATTCATCCCATATTCACCTCCAATTCATCTCCAATTCCCTTCGAATTCATCCCAAATACACCCCCCATTCACCTCTAATTCATTTCCAATTCACCCCCAATTTCCCTCTAATTCACTCCCAATTCACTCTCAATTCACCTCCAATTCATTCCCAAATTCACCCCAAATTCCCCTCTCATTCACTCCCCAATTCCCCTCCAATCTTCCTCTAATTCACCCCCAATTTATCCCAAATTCACCTCTAATTCACTGCCCAATTCACCCCCAATTCCCCTCTAATTCATCCCAAATTCACCCTAAATTCACCTGCAACTCACCCCAAATTCACCTTCAACTCACCCCAAATCACCTGTAATTCACTCCTCAATTCACCCCAAATTCCTTCCCAATTTATCCCAAATTCACTCCCAATTCCCCTCTAATTCCCCCCAAATTCCCCCTCACAGCCAGGGATTCAGGAACACAATTCTCACTGCTCCAACACCCTCCAGGCAGGGAATTCTGCCCCTCAAACTCTTGCCCATTCCACGATCTGAACTCTGCAGCTCCCCAAAGAAGGGAAAGCAGCAATCACAAAGGAAGGTAAAAAAAATCTCATTTTTCCACATTTCCTCCTTCCCTTCTCCCTCCGAGCCTGGAATTGCTGTCAAAGAGAGAACAAATCCTGCTCCTGCTTCCCCTTCCTAAATTCTCATTTTTTATCATTTCCTCTCCTCCACCCTCATTTTTTTGAGCAAAACTTCACCTCAGATAGGAACCACCCCAACCCTGCCAACAAATCCCTGTGTGGAACAAACACTTGGGGAGCTGCACCCAGCAAATAAATGCCTGGAATCACAATCCAGCCCTGAGAGAGAGGAGAGCTGTGAGCAAACAGGCCAGAAAAACCCTTGAGCTCAGAAAAACATTTTGTCCTATCCTCAAAATTCTGCCAGGCTGGGACTGCAGGTCCCTTTCAAGGGCTCTTTTCTTTATCCCAGATAACCAAGCTGGCCCAGCCTGCCTGGATTTTAAGCAAAGCCAGAAAAACTCTTGGTTCTGTGGCCTTCCTGCTGTGAAAAACAAAAAAAGGAAAATTCATCCTGTGGCTGAAATTTCAGAGTTATGAAAGCAGCTTTAAAGGGGCCAGTGCTGGGTCAGAACAGCCTGGGACTCCCAAGTTTTGGGTTTTCATTCCTTCCTCCACAACAGCACTCCAGGACTTTTCCAGCCTGGTTTCAGGTTGGGTTTGGGTTGGGGAATTGAAGTGATTTTGTAATTTGAAAGTGAATTTTTGATTTTGAAATGGAGGCTGGGAAGTGCTGGTCTGACAGACTCAGGGACAGCCCAGGGACAGCTGCAGCCAGCCCAAAAATCGCCCCTGCAGCTCTGGAATCACTCCTGCAGTTCTGGAATCACTCCTGCAGCTCTGGTTACAGCTCCCAGCCCTCCTCCCCTCAAACCATGCCGGGCACAAATCCTTTTCCAGCGTCCAGCTGCTCCCTGCTAAGCCCTGACTCCAAACTGGGAACCTCCAGCCTCATTCCCTCCACTCTGAGCCACGCCAGGATGTGTCCCAAAAACCAGGAATTGTGCAGACACCAAACTGGGAACCTCCAGCCTCATTCCCTCCACTCTGATGGATTGTCCCACAAACCAGGGACACCAAACTGGGAACCTCCAGCCTCGTCCCCTCCACTCTGAGCCATGCCAGGATGGGTTCCAAAAACCAGGAATCCCTGGGAAAAGGGATCCACGTGTCCCACAAACCAAGAATTGATGGGAAAAGGGACACACGTGTCCCACAAACCAGGAATCGTCCTGACACCAAACTGGGAACTTCCAGACTCATTCCCTCCTCTCTGAGCAGCATGGCCATGCTAGGATGTGTCCCACAAAACAGATACCATCAGGAAAAGGAACCCACGTGTCCCACAAACCAGGAACCACCAGGAAATGGGACCCACGTGTCCCACAAACCAGGAATTGTCCAGACACCAAACTGGGAACCTCCAGCCTCGTTCCCTCCACTCTGAGCCACTCTAGGATGTGTCCCAAAAACCAGGAATCACTGAGAAAAGGGACCCATGTGTCTCACAAACCAGGAACTGTCATGACACCAAACTGGGAACCTCCAGCCTCATTCCCTCCTCTCTGAGCCATACCAGGATGGGTTCCACAAAGCAGGAATTGCTGGGAAAAGGGACCCACATGTCCCAAACCCCAGGAATTGTCCAGAAACCAAATTGGAAACCTCCAGCCTCATCCCCTCCACTCTGATGGATGTGTCCCACAAACCAGGAATTGTCCTGACAAAAAACTGGGAACCTCCAGCCTTGTCCCCTCCACTCTGAGCCACACCAGGATGTGTTCCAAAAACCAGGAAAAGGGATCCACGTGTCCCAAAAACCAGGAATTGTCCAGACACCAAACTGGGAACCTCCAGCCTCGTTCCCTCCACTCTGAGCCACGCCAGGATGTGTCCCAAAAACCAGGAACCACTGAGAAAAGGGACCCATGTGTCTCACAAACCAGGAACTGTCATGACACCAAACTGGGAACCTCCAGCCTCATTCCCTCCTCTCTGAGCCATACCAGGATGTGTTCCAAAAACCAGGAATTCTCCAGACACCAAACTGGGAACCTCCAGCCTCATTCCCTCCTCTCTGAGCCATACCAGGATGGGTTCCACAAAGCAGGAGTTGATGGGGAAAGGGACCCACATGTCCCACAAACCAGGAATTGTCCAGAAACCAAATTGGAAACCTCCAGCCTCATCCCCTCCACTCTGATGGATGTGTCCCAAAAACCAGGAATTGTCCTGACAAAAAACTGGGAACCTCCAGCCTTGTCCCCTCCACTCTGAGCCATGCCAGGATGTGTCCCAAAAACCAGGAATCCCTGGGAAAAGGGACCCATGTGTCCCACAAACCAGGAACTGTCCTGACAAAAAACTGGGAATATCCAGCCTCGTCCCCTCTGCTCTGAGCCATGCCTGGATGGGTTCCAAAAACCAGGAATTGCTGAGAAAAGGGACCCACATGTCCCACAAACCAGGAATTGTCCTGACACCAAACTGGGAACCTCCAGCCTCATTCCCTCCACTCTGAGCAGTGTGGCCACACCAGCACGTGTCCCACAAACCAGGAATCACTGGGAAAAGGGACCCACGTGTCCCACAAAGCAGGAATTGTCCTGACACCAAACGGGGAACTTCCAGCCTCATCCTCTCTACTCTGAGCCATGCCAGGATGTGTCCCAAAAAACAGGAATCACTGGGAAAAGGGACCCACGTGTCCCAAACCCAGGAATTGCTGAGAAAAGGGATCCATGTGTCCCACAAAGCAGGAATCACTGGGAAAAGGGACCCACGTGTCCCACAAACCAGGAATTGTCCAGACACCAAACTGGGAACCTCCAGCCTCGTCCCCTCCATTCTGAGCTATGCCAGGATGTGTCCCAAAACCCAGCAATCACTGGGAAAAGGGATCCATGTGTCCCAAACCCCAGGAATTGCTGAGAAAGGGACCCACAAGATCTCCCAGCGTGCATTTAATGAACTCTGGAGCTGTAATGGAATTTGCAGCTCCCTGATCCCTACATTAGCAGTGCTTTATTCCTTATCCAGCGATTACAGGCACGGCTGAACCGCCTCCTGACGGAGCAGAACTCTGCAAAACCTCCCAGATTAACGGGGGCTGTGTCACTGGGAAAATCAGAAAAATCAGGAAAACCCTCCAGCAGAAGGATTCTCCACTGGATGATGCTGCTGAGGCCTCAAACCCCCATCCTGCCTGCAGGGATGTGGGATGAAGGTGAGCAGATGGCTCCTGTCACACAGCCCGGGATGTGCCCGGTGTGTGCCACTGGAATTCCAGGCTCTCCAAACCCCAAGGAAACAGCAGGAATAAATGATGGATCTGTCAGTGCTGGAGGTTTGTCACAACCAGGAATTATTGCAGGTTCAGACTCATGGGGGGGACCCATTCTGTGAGCAAAGGAGCTGCTGGAAGGAATCAAAGTGAATTTCAGCAGCCACAGAGGTCTCTGGATGCTCCGGGCACAGAAAGATATTTAGGGACTTCACAAAGAGATGTTTAGGATGGACAGGGTGAGAGACAAAACCAGGAGAGGGAATAACTCCTCATTTCATAGGAAAAGCTTCACACAGAGATATTTGGGGTCTTCAGGCAGAGATAGTTGGGGTCTTCCCACAGAGATATTTAGGGTCTTCCCACGGAGATATTTGGGGTCTTCCCACAGAGATATTTGGGGTCTTCCCACAGAGATATTTGGGGTCTTCCCACAGAGATATTTAGGGTCTTCCCACAGAGATATTTGGGGTCTTCCTACGGAGATATTTGGGGGATGGATGGACAGAACGGGGGAAAAAACAGGAGAGGAAATAAATCCTCATTCCATGGGGAAAGCTTTCCACAGAGATATCTGGGGGACGAATGGAAAGAATGGAGACTGGAAACCAGGAGAGGGAACAAACCCTCATTCAATGGGGAAAGCTTCACGAAGAGATATTTAGGATGGACAAGGTGGGAGACAAAACCAGGAGAGGGAAATAAATCCTCATTCCACGGGGAAAGCTTCACACAGAGATATTTGGGGTCTTCCCACAGAGATATTTGGGGTCTTCCCACAGAGATATTTGGGGTCTTCCCATGGAGATTTGAGGTATGGATGGACAAGATGGAGGATAAGACCAGGAGAGGGAATAAATCCTCATTCCACAGGGAAAGCTTCCCACAGAGATATTTGGGGTCTTCCCACAGAAATATTTGGGGGATGGGTGGAAAGGATGAGGGATAAAACCAGGAGAGGGAATAAATCCTCATTCCACAGGGAAAGCTTCCCACAGAAATATTTGGGGTCTTCACACAGAGATATTTGGGGGATGGGTGGACAGGATGAGGGATAAAACCAGGAGAGGGAATAAATCCTCATTCCACAGGGAAAGCTTCCCACAGAAATATTTGGGGTCTTCCCACAGAGATATTTGGGGGATGGGTGGACAGGATGGAGACTGGAAACCAGGAGAGGGAACAAATCCTCATTCCATGGGGAAAGCTTCCCACAGAGACATTTGGGGTCATCCCATGGAGATATCTGGGGTCTTCCCACAGAGATATTTGGGGGATGAATGGAAAGGATGGGAAACAAAACCAGGAGAGGGAACAAATCCTCATTCCACGGGGAAAGCTTCCCACAGAGATATTTGGGGTCTGGCAGGACAGGATGGGCAGCTGTAACTGGGACAGCACCTCCTGGCTGGTACCACAGGAAGGAGCAGCTCCAGGGTGACATTTTTGCTTTGACTTCTCCCTTTCTCAGCCTCTTTGACTTTAGAAACACAACGATGAGGAGATAATATGGAGATAAGAAAGAGAAAGATAAGAAATGGAGAGATAAGAAAGAAAGAGATGAGAAATAAAGAGATGAGAAATAAAGAGATGAGAAATAAAGAGATAAGAAATAAAGAGATGAGAAATAAAGACAGGCATTAGGATGGATCCAGGTAATTTCAAGCTGCTTTTATGATAATTTCTCCTCTCTCGTGCTGCTGGAGCAGGAACTGGGCTCATTTTAATTCAGGCTCTGTGTGGGTGTCCTGTCACCCACATGGGGCACCCTGCTCCCAGAAGAAGCAACAAAACCCAATTCCAAATCAATGCCAAAACCCATTTGTTACATCGATCTGGCTCAACAGATGAACACCCCGGCGGTCCTGTCATTCAAATTTGCTTTTAAGTAGCAAGTTGATAAGTTTGGCTGCCCTCAAACCGCCTGGATACATCACACTGAATTTTTTTTCCTGTGCAGGCCTTTGCTGACACATTCAGCCAGCCCTCCAACTGGTTCTGCTGGCTTTAAACTCATCTAATTCCACCTCTTTATCACGCTCAGCCACATCAGTTTGACTCAGGGTTTTAATTCTTCCCGCTCTGCTTGTAACAGCCCGGTCAGAGCTAGAAAATCCCTCCTGAATGTACTCGTTTTTCCACTTCCCTTTCCTCTGGCAAAGCGACTTGTTGAAATTTTTTTTTTTGTTTGAATTCCTTGCCTCTATCCTGGAGCTGGGATTGCATCCCTGCCCCTTTCCCTGCCTAAGGAGAGCCACAGACAAACATCCCTGGGTCACTGCCTGAGGAAAGCTCTGAAATTTTATTGTTTAATATTATTCATTGTTTAATATCATTCATTTTTTCATGTCAGTGAATACTTTGCCTGTGAAATAATCGATTTTTTCCCCACTTTTCTCAGACCTCAATCCCAAACCCTCTGACCCTCTGAATTTGCTGTCTCTTCAAAACAATAACAAATTTTATTGTTTAATATTATTAATTTTTAATATTATTCATTTTTTAATATTATTCATTTCTTCATGGTTGTGAATACTTTGCTTGTAAAAGAATCGATTTTTTCCCCACTTTTCTCCAAGATTTTCTCCTGAACCAATTAGGAGAGAGGCTGCTGCTGAAAAAATCTGCCTTTTAAAGACTCTGCCTTTTAAGTCCTAAATCTGCCTTTTAAAAGACTCTTTCCCCCCAAATTTTGTCTCTAACCAAGGCACCCACTCAGCAGCATGGTTTGGATGTCCATGCAGGGATATTCCAACCATCCCAGGGAGAAGATTCCAGCACCTCTGCCTCATCCATGCCCTGGGAGGCCTGAGCTCACAGCAGGCCTGATTAATCAGCCTCATTAATAACAACAATTACATCAGCAGCGTCAGTGATGGAGACAATGGATGGGCTCCCACCCTTTGGGGAGTTCCCTCAGAGCAATTTGGGGTTTTGGGGGGAGCTGCAGCCAGGCCCAGCCTCTGTCAGTTTCCCCAGAGAAATTTGGGGGAGCTGCAGCTGGGCCCAGCCTCTGTCAGTTCCCTCAGAGCAATTTGGGGTTTTTGGGGGAGCTGCAGCCAGGCCCAGCCTCTGTCAGTTTCCCCAGAGAAATTTGGGGGAGCTGCATCTGGGCCCAGCCTCTGTCAGTTCCCTCAGAACAATTTGGGGTTTTGGGGGGAGCTGTAGCCAGGCCCAGCCTCTGTCACTTGTTCCGTCAGAACAATTTGGGGTTTTTGGGGGAGCTGCAGCCAGGCCCAGCCTCTGTCAGTTTCCCCAGAGAAATTTGGGGGAGCTGCATCTGGGCCCAGCCTCTGTCAGTTCCCTCAGAACAATTTGGGGTTTTTGGGGAGCTGCAGCCAGGCCCAGCCTCTGTCAGTTTCCCCAGAGAAATTTGGGGGAGCTGCAGCTGGGCCCAGCCTCTGAAAGTTCCCTCAGAACAATTTGGGGTTTTTGGGGAGCTGTAGCCAGGCCCAGCCTCTGTCACTTGTTCCGTCAGAACAATTTGGGGTTTTTGGGGGAGCTGCAGCCAGGCCCAGCCTCTGTCAGTTTCCCCAGAGAAATTTGGGGGAGCTGCATCTGGGCCCAGCCTCTGTCAGTTCCCTCAGAACAATTTGGGGTTTTTGGGGAGCTGCAGCCAGGCCCAGCCTCTGTCAGTTTCCCCAGAGAAATTTGGGGGAGCTGCAGCTGGGCCCAGACTCTGAAAGTTCCCTCAGAACAATTTGGGGTTTTTGGGGAGCTGTAGCCAGGCCCAGCCTCTGTCAGTTCCCCCAGAGAAATTTGGGGGAGCTGCAGCCGGGCCCAGCCTCTGTCACTTGTTCTGTCAGAGCAATTTGGGGTTTTTGGGGAGCTGCAGCCAGGCCCAGCCTCTGTCAGTTCCCTCAGAACAATTTGGGGTTTTGGGGGAGCTGCAGCCAGGCCCAGCCTCTGTCAGTTCCCTCAGAGCAATTTGGGGTTTTGGGGGGAGCTGCAGCTGAGTCCAGTCTCTGTCACTTGTTCTGTCAGAGCAATTTGGGGTTTTTGGGGAGCTGCAGCCAGGCCCAGCCTCTGTCAGTTCCCTCAGAGCAATTTGGGGGTTTGGGGGGAGCTGCATCCGGGCCCAGCCTCTGTCACTTGTTCTGTCAGAGCAATTTGGGGTTTTTGGGGAGCTGCAGCCAGGCCCAGCCTCTGTCACTTGTTCTGTCAGAGCAATTTGGGGTTTCTGGGGGAGCTGCATCCGGGCCCAGCTTCTGTCACTTGTTCTGTCAGAACAATTTGGGGTTTTTGGGGAGCTGCAGCCGGGCCCAGCGTCTGTCACTTGTTCTGTCAGATCAGTCTGAGGTTTTGGGGGGAGCTGCAGCCAGGCCCAGCCTCTGTCACTTGTTCTGTCAGAGCAGTTTGGGGTTTTGGGGAGCTGCAGCCGGGCCCAACCTCTCTCACTCGTTCTGTCAAAGCAATTTGGGGTTTTGGGGAGCTGCAGCCAGGCCCAGCCTCTGTCACTTGTTCCTGCTCTTCCCTCACTCCCCTGGGAATATTCCTGGAGCTCATTTCCAGCTCTCACAGAGCCACAGGATGGGTTGGGTTTGAGAGGAAACCTCCAAAAATCCTCCAGGGCCACCTCCCACTATCCCAGCTTGCTTCAAGCCCCACCTGCCTGGTCTTGAACACTTCCAGGCAATTCCATCCCTGGGAATATTCAAGGCTGGACAGAGCCACAGCTTCTCTGGGCTTCATTTTTTGATTTTGTTTTTCTTTAAAGAATGAATCAAGGAATCACAAAATGCTTTGGGTGGGAAGGGACCTTTAAAAAAACCCTAAAATGGTCAGTGTCTCAGGACACTTCCAGACTCCTCCATCCCTGGAAATTTTCGAGGTTGGGCAGAGCCACAACTTCCCTGGCCTTCATTTTTTTAAAAAAGAATGAATCAAAATGCTTTGGGTGGGAAGGGACCTTAAAAAAAAAAACCCAAAATAATCAGATTTATTCACCTCAGCTGCTCCTTAAAGGGTCAGGACAGCAATGAATCCTTTTTCTGCAGCACTCCAGGCCACCAGCTTCCCTGCCAAGCCAAAAAAGATGTTCCTAGATATCCCAAACTCCTCGTGGGAGATAAAAGCCACATTTATCTGCTGGGGCTGCACTCCCATGTGCAAGAACAGGTCCTTCCAGGTCATTAAATTGTTTACTGGAGATGCAGACACGCCTCTACAGGATGCCTGGCAGAAATCAGCTCTCTGTGCCAAGCTGGAGGTGAGACACCTTTAAATCTGGGATTTAAAACATTAAAAAAGAAGATTTTCTTTGCAGGAACTGAGATTTATGAAGTGGGAAGCAGCGAGGGCGTTCTGAGGATGGATTTGACAGAGAGGTGATTGTTAATTATTGGGAGATGTTTAATCCGGTGTTTGTTCATCCTGTGTAGTTTCTTCTTTTTTTTCCTTTAGATTTTTTTTTTTTAGATTTTTTTTTCCCCTCCCCATGTGTGGCAAACAGAAGACAATTTGATTTTTTCCAAGGCCCTCCATGGAGGAGAACAAACCAGCTGGAAAATGTGGCACAAACCTTCTCTGGGAAGTGCAGAGGGGCTCTGTGGATGCAGCAGGAAAAGGAGGGGGATTCCTACACTGGGATGAGAAACCTTAAAAATTTTTAAGGTTTAAAATTTTTTCCCTCTTCCACAAAGTTTCCTATGGCAAAGGACTTCAATTTTTGCTGCCTGAGTCTCTGCTGAGAAGGTGGAACCTTCCCTCACCTCATTTTTATCTCTATTTTTGTACAAATTGGTATATTTTACTTCTTTATAGTTGTAATATTTCAGGGACATGCCATGTCCTGTGGGAGCAATCCCGTCCCTTACACACATCCAGAGATTCTCTTCCCTTCCCAACAAATAATTACAACAAAAGAACTAATTAAAGACCTGGAAGGAAGGAAAATACAGGAAGAGGCTAAACCCTGCAGCCTTTGAGAAAACCTGAATAGTTACACTTGGTTCACTTTTTTTTTTTCCCTTCTAATGTCACAATTTCCCAATATTCAAGGTGTAAACTCTGAATAATTACACTTGGTTTTCCTTTTTTTCCTTCCAATATCAGAATTTCTCAATATTTGAGGTACAAACTCTGAATAACTCTGCTTGCTTCCTCTTTTTCCTTCTAATGTCAGAATTTCTCAATATTCAAGGTACAAAGTCTGAATAATTACACCTGGTTTTCCTTTTTTTCTTCTAATATCAGGATTTCCCAATATTCAAGGTGCAAATTCTGAATAATTCAACTTGCTCTTTCTTTTTCCTTCTAATATCAGAATTTCTCAATATTTGAGGTACAAGCTCTGAATAACTCTACTTGCTTCCTCTTTTTCCTTCTAATGTCAGGATTTCTCAATATTCAAGGTACAAACTCTGAATAATTACACTTGGTTTTCCTTTTTTTCCTTCTAATGTCAGGATTTCTCAATATTCAAGGTACAAACTCTGAATAAATTGACTTGCTCCTCCTTTTTCCTTCTAATGTCAGAATTTCTCAATATTTGAGGTACAAAGTCTGAATAATTCTACTTGCTGCTTCTTTTTCCTTCTAATGTCAGGACTTCCCAATACTCAAGATGCAAACTCTGAATAATTCAACTTGCTTCCTCTCTTTCCTTCTAACGTCAGCATTTCTCAACATCCGAGGTGTTCCCAGTTTAAACATCCCCCTGCTGCTCATATTCCAGCCCTCCTGAAATACCCAAGCTCGTTCCTCCAGCCTCATGTCTTGTTCTCCCTCTAACAGTCAGACTGTGTCTGGCCATGGGGGAAATAGTTCATAATTCCAGGCTTAAATAAGTGGCTTTTGATAAAGCTCCAAGAGAGAGCTCTGAGAGCTGTTTTGTTTTTATGGATGGAGCAGACAGAGCAGAATGATGTTGCCTGCATGCTAAGAAACTTGGCCTCGAGCCCACACACACACACACACAGAGCACGGGCAAAATAAATAAATAAGCACATCAATCAATGCTGACGTCACCAGGAAAAGGGTCACTGCCATGTGGGACATCTGGACAGTGAAGTCACAGCTCTGGCCTGATGCCACCGAGCACTTCACATGCTCTGCAGCACAATGGGATGGAATGACAGGCAAAAAATGAATTAAAAAAATTTAAAAATGGTGTGAGGGGAAAGGTGGGTAAATCCTAATTGATGCTAAGCGAGCAGAGGATTAAAGCAGACCTAAAAGTGGCACGATTCCTGGGTAGGGACAAAGCTGTCATCTCACCTGACAGCAGCAGGGAGAGCAGGATCTCTCCCTCTCCCCGCAGAATTCCAAGGAAACCACGTGCGGGAGGGACCCTTCCCACATCCCCGCCCGCAGCAGCCGCTCGCCCCGGTGTTGGTGTTACCTACAGCCCTTCCACAACCACACACAACCACAAAACGCCGATCTGCCAGCCCAGCCTCAGCCGCAGCCCTTCCGGATGGAGCCTGCATCCCCAAGAAATCATTTTTAAACGCGCTTCCAACACAACTCAAGCTGGTTTGGTTTTTTGGGGTTTTTTTTTTTTGTAACAAACAAAAAGATTCCGAGAAGGAACAACGCGAAATAGCTGCAGGAAGCAGAGACCCTCCCCGACAGCTCCTTCCCCTGCACACACAGGCAGCCCGAGCCGCTGCTGCTGCAGGCTTTTGTCTGTGTTTGGCTCCTGCGGGGATGGCTCTCCGAGGATGCTCCGCTCTGCCCTCGATGCCAGCAGCACATCCGAGCCCACCCGGCCCCGCAGCTCCGGGATGCTGCCGGCACAATGGAGCGTCAGCGGCTCCTTCCCCTCCCAGCCCCGGGCATTGCTGCATTTCTGCATTTCTGCAGCGGCCTGATGTGGATGTGAGCAGAGCCAAGCCGGAGCCTTTGTTGTCACAGCCCAGATTCCTTCAAGACCGCTTAAAAAAAAATGAATCCGCCCTCCAAGAGATGGGAATGTGAGCGCATGGAAAATGAGTGTATTCCTCAGCCGCGGCTCTGCGGGCGGCTCCAGGCAGCGCCGCCCGGCTGAGCCCCGCGGGGTGATGCCCGCTCGCCCTGCTCCCAACGGGACCCGGCGCTGCCCAGCCCTGCAAATCCCGAATTTCTCATCTGCCAAGCGCCCGAACGCAGCGGGGGAGGGATGGGGGATGCGGGAGGGATGTGGGGTACGGCAGGGATGGGGGACACGGCGGGGAGGGATGCGGGGAACGGGAAGGAGGATGCGGGAGGGATGCGGGCACGGCCGGGCAACGCCTGCGGCCGGAGGCATCCCCGGCTGCCGGCCGAGCGCGCTGGGCCCCGGCTCCAGCCCCTCCGCGGGCCCGGGGCTGCGGGGCCGGTCCCTCTGCCCAGGCGGGGCCCTGCTCGTCCTCCCGTCCCCCCCGAACCATTCACTGAGCGGCCGCAGCGCTTACCGGAACCGGGGCGAGTCCTTGATGCACTCCTCGAACTCCACCGTCATCCTGCCGGCTCGGCCGCGCTGCGCTCAGCGGAGGAAGCGCATCGCCCGCCGGCTGCGAGACAGCGGAGCGCCCGCCCCCCGCTCCGGCCCGCCTCCCGCGGCACCGGCACCGGCACCGAACCGGCTACGGAACCGGCTACAGCCCAGCCTCCCGCGGCACCGAACCGGCTACGGAACCGGGTACGGCTCCGGGTACAGCCCAGCCTCCCGCGGTACCGGCACCGAACCGGCTACGGCTCCGGGTATGGCACCGGGTACGGCTCCGGGTAAGGCACCGGGTACGGCTCCGGGTACAGCCCAGCCTCCTGCGGCACCGGGACCGAACCGGCTACAGCCCTGACACGGCACCGGTGCAGAACCGCGGACACGGCACCGGCCACAGCCCAGGCCCGGGTACGGCCCCGGCCCGCCTCCCGCGGCACCGACACGGCCCCGACACGGCAGTGAGTCAGAGCGGGCCCGCCTCCCGCAGCACCGGGTACAGCCCCCGCTACAGCCCCGGCACGGCTCCCGTAACAGCGCAGAGCCGCCTCCTGCACAACCGCGTACGGAACCGGACCGCCGCCCGCACACCGGACACGGCACGGGCACGGCACGGACACTGCGCGGACACTGCGGGGACACGGCACGGGCATAGCCCTGACCCCTCTTTTGCACACCGGACACAGCACGGACACAGCACGGACCCCCCTGATCCCCCTTCTGCACACCGGACACAGCACGGACACAGCACGGACCCCCCCGATCCCCCTTCTGCACACCGGACACGGCACGGACACAGCCCTGACCTCCTCCCGCACACCGGACACGGCGCTGGCCCCTCCGGGCCCCCCAGCCCCTCCGGCCCCCCGGCTGCGCTGGGTGGGTGACCCGGGGCGCGTCCCCTCTCCTCAGATCCATGGATTCTGTCCGGCTGGGAAGGACCTCAGGGATCCCCGAATCACGGAATCGCCGGAGTCGGGGAGAGCTCGAAGATCAGCTCGGCACCCCCAAAGCGCCTCAGCCAGGGCACCTCCAGGGACGGGCACCCCACTGCCTCCCTGGGCAGCCATTCCAAAGCCTGAGCACCCCAAGTTTTCCAGTATCTGATCCAAATTTCCCATCTCAGCTTCCTCTTCTCCTCTCACTGCGGGCATAGCAGAGAGCAGGTCCCACCTGCACACCCCTCCTGTCACAAACCCCCTGAGCCTCCTCTTCTCCAGCCTGACCAAACCCAGCTCCCTCAGCTGTTCCTCAAAAACCATTTTTAGCCCTCTGAGAGCCTCCTTGGCCTTCCCTGGACGTGCTCCAGCCCCTCAATGTCCTTTTTAAAGTGAAACCATCAACTGCAACCTGTGACCCAGCTGCCCTTGTCACCCAGACCTGGCACTGAGTGATACATCCAGAGTTTCCTTAAAAATCTGCAGGAATGGGGACTCCAGCACCTCCCTGGACACCCCAGCATTATTCCAATATGTATAATTATATATAATACATATATTCCAATATCCAATTGCCCTTTCTGTGAAGAAAATTTTGCCTGTTCTTCATATTTGGGTGAGGATGGGTGCTCAGAAGACACTCGGGACTGATACCAGCTCAGGTGGATTGTGACAACCTCACGTCAGCAAAGAATTTTTTTGCCATGAGGGTGTTAAAAAATGCCAAAGATTGCTCAGAGAGGTTTGTCTGGAAATATTCCTGTCCCTGGGAACATCCAAGGTCAGGGTGAGCAAACTGGCCTGGTGCAAAGTGACCCTGCTCATGGCAGAGGGTTGAAATGGCTGAATTTAAACTTCCCAATCCCAAACCATCCCAGGATTTCCAGGCAGGATTTCCAGGCAGGAAGGATTGTGTGTGCACAACCCAACAATCACAACCCAACGGTGCAATTCCATAACCAGCAGCAGCAGCAGGATTGGCATCAATCCTGCCCCTCCTTAATCTCATTTTTAATTTTCCATAGGCAGTGGATTTGCTGCTGCCAGCAGCCACGGGATAAATCTGCAGGAATCACCGGGGCAAGGAGCACATCTGGGTTTGTGGGTCCGGCTGAGCTGAACTCCATTGCCACGGGACAGGCAACAAAGTGTGCTGTGGCTAAATGAGATTAATTAGTCCTGATCTTCCACCCACCGAGCACCACAGGCACAACAGCAGCAACCACATCGTTCAGTGAGGGTTTAAATGAACTTTCTGTGAACTGAGGGAAGGGCCTGGAGTGGAAATCCTATTTTTAAAGAAAATCCTGCACTTAAACTAAAGGAACAACAGGCCCAGGGGTGTCTGAATCCATGGCAGTGTCACAAGGAGGCCTCACCTCAGCCATGGACAGAACAGTGATGAAATGAGGTGTTTTATGCCATTTTTGTACACAAATTAGAGCCAAAATGTATCTCTAGACCAGGCTCTCATTTCTGAGTTCCCAAAAGCAGAAGAAAGGCCTGAAGCAAAAATTCCATGTTTTAAGAAAATCCTGTATCTAAACTAAAGAAACAACAGGCCCAGGGGTGCCTGAATCCATGGCAGTGTCACAAGGAGGCCTCACCTCAGCCATGGACAGGAACAGTGATGAAATGAGGTGAAATGAGGTGTTTAATGCGACTTTCGTACACAAATTACGGCCAAAATTCACCTCTAGACCAGGCCCTTGTTTCCATCTGAATTCCCAGAAGTGAGAGAAAGGCCTGAAGTGGAAATGCCATGTTTGAAGAAAATCCTACACCTAAACTAAAGGAACAACAGGCCCAGGGGTGTCTGAATCTATGAGTGTCACACGGAGGCCTCACCTCAGCCATGGACAAGAACAGTGATGAAATGAGGTGAAATGAGGTGTTTAATGCCATTTTTGTATACAAATTACAGCCAAAATTCACCTCTAGACCACCTGAGTTCCCTGAAGTAAAAGAAAGGCCTGAAGTGGAAATGCCATGTTTGAAGAAAATCCTACACCTAAACTAAAGGAACAACAGGCCCAGGGGTGTCTGAATCCATGGCAGTGTCACAAGGAGGCCTCATGTCAGCCATGGACAGGAACAGTGATGAAATGAGGTGAAATGAGGTGTTTAATGCCATTTTTGTACACAAATTACAGCCAAAATGCACCTCTAGACCAGGCTCTCGTTTCCACCTGAGTTCCCAAAAGTAAAAGAAAGGCCTGAAGCAAAAATTCCATGTTTTAAGAAAATCCTGTATCTAAACTAAAGGAACAACAGGCCCAGGGGTGTCTGAATCCATGGCAGTATCACAAGGAGGCTTCACCTCAGCCATGGACAGGAACAGTGATGAAATGAGGTAAAATTAGGTGTTTAATGCTATTTTTGTACACAAATTACGGCCAAAATTCACCTCTAGACCAGGCTCTTGTAGCCAGGCCCTGTTTTGTCGGCCACAGCCAAGAGTGAGAGCAAAAATCTGAGTTATTTAAGAGTTATCAGATGCTGGAGTGTTCTGAGGAATTCAGGGGAAGGAATCAGCCCTGGCACACCCCTCAGCCCAGGAGAAGGGGTGAGGTGACCTCGTGTGGCCTCTGTTTTGTTTGGTTTCACAGAGATCAAACCAACCCAAGGCTCCTTTTCTGTGGTGCTTCCAGTGATGCCTTTTGGGGCTACCTAAAACCAGAGGCCAGACAAAATTATGGGAATAAAAAGCAGTTGTATTTATATGAGAGGCCTTCAGGTACATTTAGGGCAGATGAAGCCCACCCAAAAAGGGACAGTGGGTCACTGGTTTTCACACTTTAGTAAATTTGCAGTTTAGGGGTTAATCCTCCAATTACAGCTTCAGGTAATGAAGTAATTTACCCCAAGTTTGCTCCGCCTCAACTCATTTTTATTTAAATTTCTCAAGGCCTGAAGCAGTGAGGTGTCCTTGATTCCTGGACAGGAATTGTTGTGTCTGACCAAAATGTAAAGACAGCAGCTCACACTCAATATGGAGTTTAGAGTTCTACACTAAAGAACCGCAGGATTACAAACACATGAACAATACAGGAGTTAAAATCTGAAAGCATCACCAGCAGGGATGGAAGCGAGCCTGCATGAGGCCAGGGATTAGAAGCCCCCCTCCTCTCCAAAGCTGAGATTCATCACTTTCATTATAACAGAGTCTGGCTGCCATTGTGTGGCCTGAAAGCTGGCGGGATTTTGCCATTCAAAACAGATCTCAGACTTGCATGAGGGGAATTTTTCTCTCCAGGGATTTTTCTCTCCCTCTCCCTGCTTTTACCCATCAGTTGGGTGCCTGTTCGTGCTGGTTTAAGGTTCTTGCCCATCCAGATATTGCAGTTCAGTGTTTTAGAATGAGTTTTAAATACATGTTGCAGGCACTGAGGACATCTGCAGCCTTTGTGTTTTACCATTATCTTGGTTTATTTTTGTCCCTGGAGCTGTCATTTTCCCCTCAGCTGTTATTTACACATTTTTGCATGGATTGGGAATAGCCTGGAATGCCTGGGCTGGCGGGATTTGGGTTGGAAGGGACCTTAAAAATCAGTCAGTTCCCACCCCCTGCCACCAACAGGGACCTTCCACCATCCCAGGGTGCTCCAACCTGGCCCTGGGCACTTCCAAGGATCCAGGGGCAGCCACAGCCTCTCTGTGAATTCCATTCTGAGGCCTCCCCACCCTCCTAGCCAGGAATTCCTTCCCAATATCCCACCTATCCCAGCCCTCTGGCAGTGGGAAGCCATTCCCTGTGTCCTGTCACTCCATCCCTTGTCCCCAGTCCCTCTCCAGCTCTCCTGGAGCCCCTTTAGGTCCTGGAAGGTGCTCTGAGGTTTTCCTGGAGCTTCTCTTTTCCAGGTTTTTAGCATTCCCAGCTCTCCCAGCCTGATCCAGCCCTTGGAGCAGCTCCGTGGCTTCCTCTGGACTCGCTCCAGCAGCTCCACATCCTCCTTGTGCTGGAGGCTCCAGAGCTGGAAACGGATATCCAACCCCTATAAACCATCCCATGTGCTGGGATGTCCCCACAGCCCATCCCAGTTCCCACCAGCCCATCCCTATGAGCACATCCCAGTTCCCATCCCTGGTCCCCATGAGCCCATCCCCGTTCCCCGTGAGCACATCCCAGTTCCCCTCAATCTATCCCCGGTTCCCATAAGCCCATCCCAGTTCCTATGTGCCCATCCCCGTTCCCCATGAGCCCAGCCCATCCCCGTTCCTCCCCATCCCATCCCCGTTCCCCTCCATCCCATCCCCGTTCCCCCGAGCCATCCCCGTTCCCTATGACCCCAACCCGGTTCCCCCGAGCCCGTTCCCATTCCCCCCATCCCATTCCCGTCCCCGTTCCCCATGAGCCCAGCCCATCCCCGTTCCTCCCCATCCCATCCCCGTTCCCCTCCATCCCATCCCGGTTCCCCCGAGCCCATCCCCGTTCCCTATGACCCCATCCCGGTTCCCCCGAGCCCATCCCCGTTCCCCATGACCCCATCTCCGTTCCCTATGACCCCATCCCCGGTCCCCATGAGCCCATCTCGGTTCCCCCGAGTCCATCCCGGTTCCCCCCACGCCGTCCCGCTCCCCCCGTTCCGCGGCGGAAGCGGCGGTGCCGGGCGGGGGAAGGGGCGGTGCTGCCCGGGCCGCCGCTGCCCGCCCCGCTCCGTGCCGGGTCTGTCCCGGGTCTGTCCCGGGGTCCCGGCCGGCCCCAGCCCGGCCCCAGCCATGCTCTGTGCCCCTGCCCGGTACCTGGTGTTCTTTCAGTATTTTGGCACCAGGTACAGGTACGTGCCCCGCTGTGCCCCAGCCACGTGCGGCCCCGGGGAGCTGGGGAGGGATGGGAGAGAGCAGGGGTTGGGAGGAGAGCAGGGGTTGGGATAGAGCTTGGGGATAGAGCTTGGAGAGGGCAGAATTTGGAGAGAACAGGGTCTGGGAGAGAACAGGGTCTGGGAGAGCAGGGTTTGGGGACAGAGCTTGGGGATAGAACTTGGAGAGGGCAGAATTTGGAGAGAACAGGGTCTAGGAGAGAACAGGGTCTGGGAGAGCAGGGTTTGGGGACAGAGCTTGGGGATAGAGCTTGGAGAGGGCTGAGTTTGGAATGGCAGAATTTGGAGAGAACAGGGTTTGGGGATAGAGCTTGGAGATAAAATTTGCAGAGGGCTGAGTTGGAAAGGCAGAATTTGGAGAGAACAAGGTTTGGGAGAGCAGGGTTTGGGGATAAAGCTTGGGGATAGAGCTTGGAGAGGGCTGAGTTTGGAAAGGCAGAATTTGGAGAGAGCAAGGGTTGGGAAAGGAGAGTTTGAGGGGAGCAGAGAGTTTGGGCAGGCTGGACTTTGGGGAGGAAGGAATGAGAACAGAGTTTGAGATAGCAGAAGTTAGAGAGCAGAGTTTGGGATAACAGAATTTAGAGAGCAGAATTTGGGAAGAGCAGAGTTTGAGGAGTGCAGAGTTTGGGAAGAGCAGAGTTTGAGGAGTGCAGAGTTTGGGATGACAGTTTGGGTTTAGCCCCAGGATGTTTCTCAGCCCTTCAGCAGCCTGTGTGGATGGCAGTGAAGCTCATCACCAACTGTCTTTGTGGCCTTTTAGTCAATTTATGGCATTCACAAGTCCTGCCCTACAACTGGCAACCAACTCCTGGCCCTAAAATAGTTTTCTCTTAAACTAATTTAATTTATCTGCCTTATTCTCCTGTCAGCCTCTGTCTCAAGGGCCAGTCCAAAAAGAAACAGTTGAAGGATTATTTTATTTCCAACATCCCTTTTTGAAAAGAACCACTTTTAATTTTCATAATTTTAATTTTAATAACTTTAGTAACCAGTTAGGCACTTTTCCTGCCCATTCCTGAGTGTTTGATCCCTGCAAGTTCTGTGGGAAGATCCAGGAAGTCCTGGATTTGTTGGTGGGCTCTGTCAAGTCCCAGAATGTTGACACACATCAATAAATTGTGTTTGTTTTCCTCTGCAGTGGGGTTATGGAGACCAAGAGCGATCAGGCCCTGGTTGGAGTCCAGAATTATTTGGAGGTAGGTCCTTGCTAATCCTGTTGTCATGAAAATGAAGTTTTTAGGGTCACATTGTTCAGCTCCAGAAATTACCAGGGGTAAATATTATTTTGAGGTGGACACTCAATAAAACCAGCAGAGTGGTGAGCACTGTAAAGTTCAAAACAAAAGATTTAAAGTGATGTCATCATACAGATTCTGACCTTAAAAAGATGTGAACCCTTCAGTGAGATTTAATTGAGCCCTGATCTGACTCTGGGAGCCCCTGGCCCACCTGAGCTTTGTTAGGATTTGTGGCTTTCTCCTTAAAAGTGCCTCAGTTCTGCTTCATGTCTAATTCCTTCATGGGTTTAGCAGCTGGATGCTGTCTCCTCCCAGGAGAGGATGTCCCTGACAGAGGTTTTCAGAACAAAGCACAGCAGGATGTCCATTGTTCTGTGCTTCTTCCATTTTTTCTTTGGAGTTCTGTTATGCTAGTGGGGAAAAAAGTTATGATCCAGTTATCCCTGCACTGCTGCCAGGGATTCCTTTGGATCTGAGAATGGTTTGAGGACCCCAAGTGCTGTTTGGGCTGGCAGTGAGTGTGAACAGGAGTGTAAAAACCCCATTTTTACACCCAGGAGTAGAAAATGGGTCACCTGAGCATCATAATCCAATTGTGAATTAAAATTGTGAATGAATTACAAGCTGCTGTTGAGCTGCTGAGTCTGGTGCAGGGCAGGAATGAAAAGGAAGCTGAATTATTTCTCTTGTCTTGGAGTTCCAAATGAAGCTTTGTGCCTGCTTGGAAGATAAGAGGCTGTTGAAGAGCTGATTTCTGCAGGTCACACCACACCTGGGCATTCATTTTGTCACTCATTTGTGGTCAGTCTGTCTGACCCAAATCACAAATTGCATCCCTGGTGGTGTGAAGGACAGAGCTGGCCAGGAGCAGCCTTGGTGTCCCACCCAAGTGTCACAGCCAGGACTTCCCCTGAGGTTCCCTGAGGCTGAGAATTCCTGCTGCTCTCACCCCAAAGGAAAGTGCCAGGAATTATGGCTGGAATCAGAGTCCTCAGGGTGAATTCATGTGGCTTCTTGCCCGAGACTGTGGCAGAGAAAGTGTCTAAAAATTGTGCAGATCCTGCAAGAAGAGGATTTTCTATCCCATTTATCCTCTGAGCCATGCAGAGCCCCAGGCTCTGCACTTGGGGTGAGCCCAGCAGTTGTTCTGCATTATCCCAGTGATGTCTCAACAGGCAGATGGGTAGGGTGGGTGATGAGAGGAGAAAAGGAGAGGAGAGAAGGACAAACATGAGCTTATTTGGTGTTGCCTTTTCCCAGTATCAGCACTTTGCAGGCCAGCTCGCTGCTTTCATGTGGTGTTCTTGATGCTGGGCACTGCTGTGTCTATTGGAACCACATGGGAAGCCTTAAAGCAGCTTTAACAGAAAACTTCTGGGGCCTGCAGGAATTTCTCTTCCTTCCTCCTTTTCTCTGCAGCCTTGAACTTCACTGCTTTCCCCAAAGCCAGGAAGGCAAAATTAGGGCAGGGCAAAAATTAAAGCTGTAATGAGATCCTTATTGTATTCTGAGGATGTTCAGCCATTTGTTTGCAGTTCCAGGCAAGCAAATAACCTGGGAGGTGCAGGCTTGGTGTTCCAACAGCTGTCTCGTGGAAATTGGAGTGGGCTGCTTGGTTTTTGTGTCACTTTGTGCTGAGGGAAAATCTCTGGGCTGGGGCTGAACAGATCTGTTTGTCACCCTGTGTCGCTGCAAAGTTTTTTTTAGTCCTTGGTGCTGCTCTATGACAGAGCCTTGGGACTGTCCAGAGGAAACGAAGCCTTGTTTTAGTCCAGAGATACTTGTAGGAGCTTTTCATCTCTATTCGAGGTGGGTGAGCTTTGCTGGCAACACTTTATTCCTTGGAGACAAGTCTTGGAGCACTGGGAAGCCCAAGTCAGGCTCAAAGCAAATTCCAGGCCTTGTTTCCCCAGGTGAGGATTTGGGTCCCTCCAGTTCTTTGTGGAAGTTTTCATATCCAGGACTTCATGCTCTGTCTCTTGTAGGAGCTTTTTATGTCTGTTTGAGGGGGGTGAGGTTTGCTGGCAACACTTTATTCCTTAGAGACAAATCTTGGAGCATTGGGAAACCCAGCTTGGGCCGAAAGCAAATTCCAGGCCTTGTTTCCCCAGATGGCGATTTAGCTCCCTCCACTTATTCATGGAAGCTTTTCACATCCAGGACTTCATGCTCTGTCTCTTGTAGGAGCTTTTCATGTCTGTTTGAGGGGGGTGAGCTTTGCTGGCAACACTTTATTCCTTAGAGACAAGTCTTGGAGCACTGGGAAGCCCAAGTCAGGCCCAAAGCAAATTCTAGGCCTTTCCCCACATGGGGAGATTTGAGCTCTGTGATTTTGCTCCCTCCAGTTCTTCGTGGAAGCTTTTCACATCCAGGACTTCATGCTCTATCTCTTGTAGGAGCTTTTCATGTCTGTTTGAGGGGGGTGAGCTTTGCTGGCAACACTTTATTCCTTGGAGACGAGTCTTGGAGCACTGGGAAGCCCGAGTCAGGCCCAAAGCGAATTCTAGGCCTTTCCCTGCATGGGGAGGTTGGAGCTCTGTGATTTTGCTCCTTCCACTTATTCATGGAAGCTTTTCACATCCAGGACTTCAGGCTCTGTCTCTTGTAGGAGCTTTTCATGTCTGTTTGAGGTGGGTGAGCTTTGCTGGCGACACTTTATTCCTTAGGGACAAGTCTTGGAACACTGGGAAGCCAAATTTGGGCCAAAAGCAAATTCCAGGCCTTGTTTTCCCAGCTGGACATTTAGCTCCCTCCACTTATTCATGGAAGCTTTTCACATCCAGGACTTCATGCTAAGTCTCTTGTAGACGCTTTTCGTGTCTGTTTGAGGTGGGTGAGCTTTGCTGGCAACACTTTATTCCTTGGAGACAAGTCTTGGAGCACTGGGAAGCCCAAGTCAGGCCCAAAGCAAATTCTAGGCCTTTCCCCACATGGGGAGATTGGAGCTCTGTGATTTTGCTCCCTCCAGTTCTTCATGGAAGCTTTTCACATCCAGGACTTCAGGCTCTGTCTCTTGTAGGAGCTTTTCATGTCTGTTTGAGGTGGGTGAGCTTTGCTGGCGACACTTTATTCCTTAGGGACAAGTCTTGGAACACTGGGAAGCCAAATTTGGGCCAAAGTGAATTCCAGGCCTTGTTTCCCCACATGGGGAGGTTGGAGCTCTGTGATTTTGCTCCCTCCAGTTCTTTATGGAAGCTTTTCACATCCAGGACTTCATGTTCTGTCTCTTGTAGAGGCTTTTCATGTCTATTTGAGGGAGGTGAGCTTTGCTGGCAACACTTTATTCCTTGGAGACAAATCTGGGAAGCCCAACTTGGGCTTGTTGGGCCCAAAGTGAATTCCAGGCCTTGTTTCCCTACATGGGGAGGTTGGAGCTCTGTGATTTTTCTCCTTCCACTTATTCATGGAAGCTTTTCACACCCAGGACTTCAGGCTCTGTCTCAATTCTCAGAAATGTCTCTGCTGTAAAAGAAGATCTCACCTTCTGCTGTTGCTTGTGGTAAAAAAAAAACCAACACCACCTGCTTGGGATCTTCAGAGTTCCCTTCCCTCTCAGGCCTGCCTGGAACAATCTCCCATTTCCTATTTTGCTGGGAAATGCTGCCCAAACTCATCTTCCCCTCACAAAACCCTGTTTTGGCCAGCAGCCTTGTGCTAAGGGCAGAGATTGTTCCTCATGAAAGGAGAAGGGAGGAGGAGAGGAGAGAAAGAAGAAACAGCAGCTCCTTACTATGCAAGGCAGCTCTGGTACAACCTCCTTCCTCACATCCTTTAAAAAAAAAAGAGCAAGAAATTCAAACAGACAAAGAGAACTGCCATCTTCAGCCTCTGTTTTGATAATAATTCCAGTGACGTTGGAGATTGCTTTGGAAACCTTCTGTTCTAACAAAATCCACATTCTCAGCGTATCCTTCCTGGCGTTCGCTTGCATTTCGTGTAGCCAACTGAAAATGAGCTGGATTTTTAATTAGTTTCAGCTGACATAGCACCCAGTGAGTCAGGGAAGCTGGGATGACTTGCAATCAGGAGCTTGCATGTTATTAATTATTAGAACACTGTAATTAATAAATTGTGCAGCTCCCTGGCAGGGCAATGTGTCTGAGGCCATTCCAAAGGATGAAACCATGACCAATCAAGCTGCTGGGGAAGAGAAATTCATTTTTCCAAAACATTCTCAATGCCCGTAAAGGTTGATGGAAAATCTGGATTTTTTTAAATTTTTATTCAGACTTCAGGAAGAGAAATGGATGAACTTTTGCTCCCCTGCCATGGGTGATGTTCATCAGTTCTTGTTCTTCCTCCTGCCTCTCCAACACGAGAGGAAAAATGAGCTGGGAGGAATAAAAGCAATCTGGAATGTGGATCCATATCATTCTGGCAGGCAGCAGTGGAAATTCCAGCGTAATTCAGCGCTCAGTGACCGGAGCCTGTTAGCAGGACAGAGCAGCTAAATGCAATTAATGCTTCCCCCTGCATCCCTGACATGGCTGAGGGATAAATTTGCACCCTGGCATGCTGCTGGCTGTGGGGAAAAATAAATGCAGATGGGTGAGATGTGAGAGGCCTCCAGCAGGTGCTAAAGTCAAGATTTCACAGTGTTTACAGCACCTGCTAAAGAAAAAAAATATTGATGTTTCCTGTGGCTTAAAGGAGGGAGCAGAGAGCTGTGAACTCTGAGCACACACAGGACAACCCAGCTCCTTTATTCCTTTATCTTCTTCATTTTTTTAGCTGGGTTTTTGAGATGTGAGACATTTTTTTGAGGAATTTTTGAGAAAATTTTTGAGAAATTGAGAAATTTTTTGAGGCATTTTTGAGAAAATTTTTGAGAAATTGAGAATTTTTTTGAGAAAATTTTTGAGAAAATTTTTGAGAAAATTTTGGAGAAATTGAGAAATTTTTGGAGACATTTTTGAGAAAATTTTTGAGAAATTGAGATTTTTTTTTTTGAGAAATTTTTTGAGATTTGAGAAATTGAGAAAACCAAAATGAATGCTTAACTCCTACTTCAATTCCCCCCTGGGAACCCACAGATGATCCCAAACAGGATGGAGATCTGGATGAGCAGCACTGAAGCCTTTGGAGTTGCTCAGATAAAAGCCCTGCCTGTTTTAGGGGTTTTGTTTTTACTGCAAGGGCAGGAAAAACTGGTCCCTATCCAAGCAATCCCTGCATGTAAATAATGCACCTTTTTTAAAATTCAGCGTGGGGGATATTAAGAGATTAAAGTGCACAGGAAACCTTCAGTGCTCAAAGGACTTTGGATATTCAGATATTCAGGAGATATTTGCAAAGGTGAAGGGGTCATTTCTGAGCTGCCTGCAAAGAGAAGTTCAGCAGTTCAGAACTGCTCCAGGAGATTACATCCCACCCAAAAGAAATGAAATATTTAAATTGAAGCTGGAGGCAGCAGTTGGTAGAATATTATCAGTGTATTTTTGGGTGCCTGTTGTGCTGGAGGAAAAAAAATCCACAAATCTTCCCAAACTGGGATTTATTTGGTGATGTTGATGGTCACATTCCTCCTTTGGATGCTGAAAAAGGTGGGAAAAATCTGATGGAGAAAGACAGCTGTGAAAATCCCATTTGTGGAAGGAAAATCCCCACTCCTGCACCTTTGTGGATTTGCTGGCTGAGCTGAGCAGTTGAAATAACCAAATTTACTTCAGACTCTGCTCCTCTTTTCCTCTCCAGTCTGGTTTCCAGTGGTGAAATCTGGTGTTGTGATGACCCAGCTGGTTCCTGATTATCCCAGATGGAGCTGGGATGCTCTGAGGGATCGGAAGCAGCGCTGCACCCAAGCCTGTAGCCAAAAAAAAGAGGATGTTTTCCATGTTCTCTCCTGTTGTCCCTCTCAACTCTTATTTCCACTGGCTGGCTTTTGTCTGCTGAGGAAGGAGGGGGGAGAAAAGGGTGGAGAGAGGGAGGGAGGAGCCTGCAAAAACCCAAACATCTCTGGAGCAACTTTGCTCTTAAAAATCAGCTCCTGCTCGCAGACAAATTGCTGAGGCACAAGCCAAGGTCTGCTGCAGGAAACGATTTCATTTCTGTCTGCTCCTCTCTGCTTGGGGGTGATAAATAAAGCTTTTTTTTTTTTTTTTTTCCCTCCACTGTTAATTGTAACCACATGTGAACTCCAAATGGAAGGATTGGGAAGGGAAAAAAATCAGTTTGGTTCTGTTTCCCAGGCCTCCCCCTGCAGCTTGGTTACATTTTTCTCTGCCTCCCTGTTGCATTTTCGTGGAACATTTCTGAGAGCCCTGAGTGCTCCAACAGGAGTCTGGAAGGTATTTGTGAGTCAGCAACTCGAACTTTATTGACTCTTGTACCAAATTAAAATCCAATAAAAACCGCTGGGTTCAGTGCTCGGGAGTGGGGATGGGAAAGGAGGAGGAAATTTCGAGTCATTCCTCTGGCTCTTCTGCCTTCTTTTGTGGTTTTTCACTCTTTCAGATGTTTTACTTATTCCCTGCAGTAATTTTCACTGGATTTTCTGTCTGGGGGCCTGGGGTTTGGGTTGAAATGGGCTGAAGTGAGTGATCCTCTGTCTTTTTTTCCCCCCTCACCCAACAACATAAAGCAGAGATTAATATTTTTCACTTTATTTTATGCACTTAGAGAAGCTCACACACCACAAAGCAGAGGACAGAGAGATGACTAGTTAGTTTTGACTTTATTTTGTGCACCTAAGGAAGCTCTCATGGCATTTTGGATGCTGTGTGTGAGCTGATTTCGAGGCAGAAGCTGACAAACCTCTGCTTTTAGGAGAAACCCAAAAAAAACTCCTCTCCATCCCTTCTTTTCAACCCACATCAACTCCAACCTCCTCTGGGAGCAGCCTGGAGGCTGGAAGAGGATATTTGGCTGAATTATTTTGCTGAGTTGCCCTTTGTGTTGGTTCCAGGAGGCAGCACAGAAGCTGAAGCCCAGCGCTCCCATCAAATTCCACATCTCCAGCCGGACAGACACCGGCGTCCACGCTCTGGCCAACACCGCCCACCTGGACATCCAGAGGGCTCCAGGAAAGGCACCTTTCACTGGCCAGCAGCTTGTCCAGGGGCTGAACTACCACCTCAGGCCTGAGCCCATCCGGTGAGTCGCTGGATAATAAAAATCCTTTATTTTGGCTTTTTTTTTGAGGGTTTTTTGGATCAGAAATGCTCCCGCGCCTTCGTGCACAAGATGCATTTTCTCCTATTTTTTGTTGGTGAATCATTCCCTTCACCTTATGTGTTTCTGGCACTTTAAAATCAGCTTTTGTTGTTGTGGGATGGTGTGGTGGCAGCTCTAAAAAAGAGGAGTTGTGGCAGTTTGGTGTCACCACACAAGGGCTGAATTCCCTGGGCTGCCACAAGTGTGTCAGCTCTCAGTTATTGCTCCTTGGGGAATTTATTCTGCCTCAAACCCAGGAAATGATCATGAAATCAGGAGTTCCTGCCTCAGTTACAGAAATAATCACCACACCTTATGAGGGTTTCAAAAGATGGGTAGAATTTCACGTTCTTTGCTGTTCTTCCCAAGGTCTCTGTCAGCTGTCACTTTGTATGTCCTTCCTCACAGGTGCATTTTTATGATTCAAGTGTAGATTGAGTGAAAAAATCAGGAATTTTTAGGCTAAAAGCCAAATCTGGGCTGTTCAGCATGACTGGGAAGTCCACTCCCTGCTTTATTTCCTAATCTCTCCTTTGTGAAACAAGGCCTGGCCCAAACACTGACTGAGCAAGGCCTGGGATTTGGAGCCTGGCATTGGTCTCTCATCTCCTCTTGGCTTTGCCAGTGAGGGTTCCACTTCTCCAGAGCTTGAGGAGCCTCAATTCCACCTCTGAATGTGCAGGAACTCCAATATTTTGGGGTCTGAGGGAGGGAGGGGTGAATGGAGGTGTTGCTGTGTGCCAGGAATGAGGAATTCCCTGCCCAGCTCACCCCAGACCTTCTCCTGACCCCATAAGAATCAGGGATCAGCTGCTGGGTGATGCAGGCAGCAGGATCAGGTGCAGGGACTCTGCTGTGTCACCTCCAGAGGGCACCAGTGGCTGCAGGGGACAAATTCCTGGTGTGATGAGGCAGTGCTGGCCTGAGATTTGCTGCTGAGGGAGGGATGTTGTGACTGGGATCCCACTCAGGAATTTCTGGGTTGAACCTGCAGCTCTGCTGGCTTCAGGATGAGCTTTCCCAGGGTTTTCCTGCAGCATTTCTGGAGTGTCAGTCAGTGGTGCTTTGCCTTTATTGCAATGCAGCTTTGGGAGCTGCAGCAGCCGCGTTCCCTCAGCTCCAGGGGAGCTGTCAGAGGCTGGAGGGGAAGAGGAAGTGAAATCCCAGGAATGTGAGCTCAGGAAGGAGCTGTGAGAGCCTCACATCTGCAGGCACAAAGTTCCTGTTGGTTATCTTGTTTGATCTGACCTCTTTTCCTGCTGTCTGCAGTTCCTTTGGCAGTCCCCTCAGGGTTCTGGGGACACCATGAGGCCAGCCTGGCTTTTCCCTTTGATCCTGACAATTTCCTGGCTGTCCATGCTGGCTCAGGGGCTGCTGGAAGATGAATTTGCAGAGTTGGTTGATTCAAAAAGCGAAAAAGAGAAGCAAATTCTGATTTCCCTGCTTTTCCAACACAGCCCAGGGACAGGACAGGTCCTGCATCCCAATCCCAAGGTGGGATGTGAACAGGATAACAAAGGATTGACAGTTTGGCACTTCCAAATCCAGTTTCTCTTCAAGCAGCAGCTCAGTTTCTCTGCAGTGAGAGGCCACAGAGCAAATCTCTCTCAAGCTGTGAGTTCCTGTCCCTTGACAGATTTCACCTCCTCTGACATGGGTGGAGAGACTCTGAGGCAGCTGTTGTGGGGTGGGGCTGGAGGCAATTTTTTCCACAATTTAAAAAAAAAAAATCAGTCTTGGAATAGAATTTGTGCAGGGATTTTTGGTTATTCATTTTGCTCAGACTGAAAAGCAGGTCAGGACCTGGAAGTCCAAACCCTTTTCTGGGTTTTGTAGCAGTCACAGAGGACATGGAGCTGGGTCAGAGTTTGGATTTCCTTCCTTAAAAGCAGTTTGGGAGCTGATTTTACAGCCAGAGGTTACTGTAGTGATCAACTTATTGTGTCACCAACCACTGGATCTCAATCCCTCTTCCCTGAATTTAGGCCTGGAATTAAGTTGTGTTTTCAAGTTCTCATGGAATAAACTGTCCCAGAGAGCTGAAAGTGCTGAGGGGTGGTCAGAGAGATCCATCATCACATCTGGGTCACCAGAACTGATGCCTTGGGCAGGCTGAGCTGGAACAGAAGCTGGACAGAGCTGGAGAATAAAGCAGAGATTTATTGAAAGGCCTTTAGGGGACACCTTGGGCAGGACAAGAGCCTGACCAGGGCTGCACCCAAGGTGGGCACAAAAGGGGCACAGAATGGTCACAAAATGGTCACAGAATGGGCACAAAATGGACCCAAAATGGGCACAGAATGGTCACAATACGGCCCCAAAATTGACCCAAAATGGTCACAAAATTATTGTAAAATGGACACAAAATGGTCACAAAATGGCTGACCGGTCAGAGGTCTCACACTTTTATAAGTTTTGGTCCATTTGCACATTGGGGTTTAATTGTCCAATCCCAGCTCCAGGCTGTGAGCTCCCATCCTTCTTGTTCCTCCCTCCAGCCACCCTTGTTTGTGCTGTTGGGCTGAAAGTTGTCCTTGGTGTGCAGCAGGACAAGGATTTGTTTTGTGTCCCTGCTGTGTGCAGAGAGCTGAGTGACACTGACTGTGAGCTCAGAGCTGCACCCCTGGGCACCACAGAGCCTGGAAAACATAAAAACTCAAACTTCAGACACCAACACCAGCTCTGACCAAACCAGACTTGATACTGGAGGAAGCTTTGAGCCAGGGAACATCCCCAAAAATGAGCCAGGAGTGGGATCTCAGGTGGGGAAAGTTCTGTTTCACTCTGAATTCTGCCAGGTACCTTTGAGGAGGTGATTCCTTTAGATTCACTGAGCAGAGCTGCAGTCTGAGCCTGAATTTATCAACTTTTCCTTCTTCCCAAAATGGTTTCATCTGCTTCCCACTAAGCAGAGGGTGACAGGCCTGAGCCTGCACGTCCTCAGCCCTCATCCCTCCCTCTGGAAAAAAATCCCTGTGCCAGGAGGAGGAATTCTCTGCTCATGCTGAAAACCCCGAGCTTTGATGTGGCTGCAGGCAGGGGCTGAAGGAGAGAGGGATCTTTGTGAGAACTCATTGTTGTGGATGGAACTTGGAAAAGAAACAGAATTCCAGGCTGGCTGAGTAAAAATTACCCTCTCAGTGGCCTGGTGGTCACTGCTCTGTCTCTTAAACTTAAGGACACATTTGAAATTATCCCATTCTCCCAAAAATCAGGAATATTTCAGAGTTGGAGTGGTTTTAGGAGGATTCTGGTGTCCTTGCAGTGGCAGTGTGGGAGTCTCACACCTCCTGTTTCTGGTTTTGTAACCACAC
Source organism: Acrocephalus arundinaceus (assembly GCA_021534815.1). Taxonomy (NCBI): domain Eukaryota; kingdom Metazoa; phylum Chordata; class Aves; order Passeriformes; family Sylviidae; genus Acrocephalus; species Acrocephalus arundinaceus. The sequence continues at coordinate 6,883,923 of JAJEOU010000287.1, read as the reverse complement.
AGTAAAATTGTCTGAGTGACAAGGCAGAGCTGGGATTCCTCCCACCTCCTGCAAAATTGGCTTTTAGATGCTGCTGTCAGTGGAGAGAGCAGGGTGATTTTTTTTTTTTGTCTCATACATTGCCATTTCTAGTTAAATGTCTTTGGGCTTTTTTTTTTTCCATTTGATCTCAAAATTCAGGCTCTGTTGGAAAGGTAAAAAAACGCCACAGTTCTTTATTTACCATCATTCACCCATTTTTACATATGGGATCTCAGCAAGGCCAGAAATGCAGCTGCTGGAGAAAATTCTGGAAGAACATTCCTGGCTAAAAGGAACAATTGCAACAGGAAAAGCTGCCTGCACTGAGCAGAAACAATCTCCCCTGAAAAAATCTTTCTGAAAGGATGGTTATTTAATAAAAACCACACAAGTGTTAACAGAAGAAGCTCAAGACATGTGGAGGCATGCAGACAAGAGGGAAATGAACGTAATAATTTAATTTTTGTGTTCAGAGGAGGCTGGAGGTCCTGGCTTCAAACCCCACTGCAGGCCTGGAGGATGGAGTTTGCATTTCTCCTGATGGTTTATAAGCAGTGGAGCAATTCCCTGGGCTTGTTTTTGCAAATCTTTGTGGCTCAGCTTTCATTTCTCCCTCTGTGGTCTGAGCCAGGGGAGGGCTGTGAGCCAGAGGCACTTGAGCAGGCAAAAAATCCCCGGAGCACCAACCTTCTTTAAAGTAAATAAAGACATTTGTGGTCCCAAAAATCTATCCTGGGTTCTTTTGGCTGCCCTGCCTCCTTTCTCCTCACTAAATTCCAAAGGCAGGAAGGGAAAACAGCAGGAGAAAAACTCCCTTCTAAGGAGAGATCTCCAAAGCAGCACCTGCAGGGTTGTGGGTCACTGCAGGAACTCCCTGCTGGATTTTTCCTGCAGGTTGGGAGAGCACCAGAACTTTGGGATAAGGGAGAACACTTTGGGAGAGGTGCAGGAATTCAAGGAAGTTCCATTTCCTTCCTTGACAAGGAGATTTTGCCTGACAGCCTCTGTGCCTTTTTTTCTGCTCCCAGGCTGTGTGTGGTGATGATTTTTGGTTTGGAGAAACAGGGAAATGTCTCCCTGTAGAAGAAAACAGGGAAGCTCTTGGGTTGCTTTTCCTTAGTGGGTTCAGCCAACTCACCCATATAATATTTGCTTTATTCTGTCTCCTAATTGTCTATTTCTTATTTTTTATTAAACTCAATTATAAATTTTAAATTAAATTATAAATTTTTCTAAGAGACCAAACGTTGTTTTTCACAACGGAAAAGCTTCTGGATTGTGTCTGGGATATATGATTTAGAATAAATTCGTGCTAAGGAATAAAAATATAGCATCTTTTTAAACAGAACCAAGTGACTGGAAAGAGCAATGCACACGGGATGAATTCCTGTTGGAAAAGATTTTATTCGGGTTATTCTGAAGGATTATTCTGTCTGGTGACACCACAAAAATATGCATGGAATGATAAGATGAATATTTGTCACCAGAACAAGATATTCAAGGAGATTATTGTCCAACAGGATTTCAGGAATCTGAGTATTCCAGGAAAAAAAACTCTTAACAAGCACCACAAGAAAGGACGTGCATTAATGTGTTGTCTTGGTTTTGAAAGGCAGTTGTGTGCCAGGGAAAGCTGGAGCTTCCCTTGGAATGGAGAATGTCACCCCTCTCCACTCCAAATTATTCTAATTTTGCAATTAGAAGCTTTCAGGCAAAGAGATGGGAATAGGAGTAACAGTTCTTTAATAGGAATAGGAGTAAGAGTTCTTTAATAGGAATAGGAGTAACAGTTCTTTAATGAGAATAAAAATATAAAATAAAATACAAATGCAGTAGTACAAAGACAAGCAAGCAAGGAAAACAAAAGTCCTGGAAAAAAATCCTGACAGGGTCAGGGGTACGACCTGACCCCCTGTTGGTGTTGGGAGCAGCCCAAATAAATCCCAGATGAGTTCTGTGGGTACAGATAATGGAGTAGGAAAAGTCCAGTGGTGCTGAGATGGGTCTGGTCTTCCTCTGGTGGAAAAAAATGAATTCCAGATGTTCCAAATCTCAGTTTTTATCCAGGTAGGAATGGTTGGCCCCGCCCACACTGGGTGGAGCCTCTCCCAATGGGATGATGTCATGTGTGATGTCATGTGTGATGTCATTGGTGACATCATGGCCCATTAGCAGCAGAGATCCCCTGGGGGATGGACGGGTGGGGAAGGAGATAAAGAACCCTGCAAAACCCAGCTGGTTTGAACAGGAGATATTCCCTGGAATTATGGGGGACAGGTCCTGGAAGGGATAAAGAACCCTGCAAAACCCAGCTGGTTTGAACAGGAGATATTCCCTGGAATTATGGGGGACAGGTCCTGGAAGGGATAAAGAACTCTGCAAAACCCAGCTGGTTTGAACAGGAGATATTCCCTGGAATTATAAGGGACAGGTCCTGGAAGGGATAAAGAACCCTGCAAAACCCAGCTGGATTGAACAGGAGATATTCCCTGGAATTATGAGGGACAGGTCCTGGAAGGGATAAAGAACTCTGCAAAACCCAGCTGGTTTGAACAGCAGATATTCCCCAGGAATTATGAGGGACAGGTCCTGGAAGGGATAAAGAACCCTGCAAAACCCAGCTGGTTTGAACAGGAGATATTCCCTGGAATTATGGGGGACAGGTCCTGGAAGGGATAAAGAACCCTGCAAAACCCAGCTGGATTGAACAGGAGATATTCCCTGGAATTATGAGGGACAGGTCCTGGAAGGGATAAAGAACCCTGCAAAACCCAGCTGGTTTGAACAGGAGATATTCCCTGGAATTATGAGGGACAGGTCCTGGAAGGGATAAAGAACCCTGCAAAACCCAGCTGGATTGAACAGGAGATATTCCCTGGAATTATGAGGGACAGGTCCTGGAAGGGATAAAGAACTCTGCAAAACCCAGCTGGTTTGAACAGCAGATATTCCCCAGGAATTATGAGGGACAGGTCCTGGAAGGGATAAAGAACCCTGCAAAACCCAGCTGGTTTGAACAGGAGATATTCCCTGGAATTATGGGGGACAGGTCCTGGAAGGGATAAAGAACCCTGCAAAACCCAGCTGGATTGAACAGGAGATATTCCCTGGAATTATGAGGGACAGGTCCTGGAAGGGATAAAGAACCCTGCAAAACCCAGCTGGATTGAACAGGAGATATTCCCTGGAATTATGAGGGACAGGTCCTGGAAGGGATAAAGAACACTGCAAAACCCAGCTGGTTTGAACAGGAGATATTCCCTGGAATTATGAGGGACAGGTCCTGGAAGGGATAAAGAACACTGCAAAACCCAGCTGGTTTGAACAGGAGATATTCCCTGGAATTATGGGGGACAGGTCCTGGAAGGATAAAGAACCCTGCAAAACCCAGCTGGTTTGAACAGGAGATATTCCCTGGAATTATGGGGGACAGGTCCTGGAAGGGATAAAGAACCCTGCAAAACCCAGCTGGTTTGAACAGGAGATATTCCCTGGAATGATGAGGGACAGGTCCTGGAAGGGATAAAGAACTCTGCCCCACCTGGCTTTAATGGCTGCCCCATTATCAGAAGGCATCCACCCCTCTCCTCCTGGAGTTACAAGAGATAAAGAAATCTCTTCTTTTACAACAGATGAAATAGAATATTTCACAAATATTTTGGTTACCTAACCCAAGACATGTGTGAAAAGGGATGAGATGAACGAGAGGAAACAGGAAGACCCCCTGGAATCCCAGCTAAGTCTGAAAACAGTATAAAATAGTATAAAATAGTATAAAAAAGTATAAAATAGTATAAAAAACACCCTGTGAAATCAGTACCTTGTGAACTGCCAGAGCTGTCCAATCCCAGTTCACCCAGCCCCAGCTCGGTGCTGATTTCCTTGTGGCTTCTCCAATTTTACTTTGATTTTTAAATAAATTCCTTTAATTATTAAATTGATTTATAACATGTCCCCTCTGTCCCACAGCATCCTCAGTGCCCAGCGAGTGCCCAGCACCTTCCACGCCCGTTTCTGTGCCCTCTCCAGGACCTACATCTACCGGCTGCTGCTGGGCTGTGCCCACCATTCCCAAATCCCTGTGTTTGAGAGGGATCTGTGCTGGGCTCCTGCAGGAGGGTGAGTCCTTCTCCTTCAGGAGACACCTCAGCAAGGAAAAATTTGGGATTTGGTGGTGTCGGGGGGGAGAAAAGGGGGATATGGGGGGATTTTTGGGTGCTGCACAAGTCGGTGATAGGAGGGGACAGCCACAGGTTGGGGTCTGGGACAGGGAGCAGGGACAGACTTGGGAAAGCTGAGCTGGAACAGAGACTGGGCAGAGCTGGAGAATAAAGCAGAGATTTATTGAAAGGACTTTAGGGGACACCTTGGGCAGGGCAAGAGCCTGGCCAGGGCTGCACCCAAGGTGGGCACAGAATGGTCACAAAATGGACCCAAAATGAGCAAAAAAGGGGCACAGAATGGGCACAAAATGGACACAAAATGAACACAAAATGAACACAAAGTGGATCCAAAATGTGCACCAAATGGGCACAAAATGGTCACAAAATGGACAGAGAGTGGACCTAAACTGGTCACAAAATGGGCCCAAAATGGACACAGAATGCACCTAAAATGAACACAAAGTGGATCCAAAATGAACACAAAATGGGCACAAAAGGGGCACAAATGGCCTCAAAATGGACACAAAATGGGCACAAAATGGTCACAAAGTGGGCACAAAATGGACCCAAAATGGGCACAGAATGCACCCAAAATGAACACAAAGTGGATCCAAAATGGGCACAGAATGGCCACAAAATGGGCACAAACTTGTCACGAAAGGGGCACAAAATGATCACAAAGTGGGCACATAATGGACCCAAAATGGGCACAGAATGGTTTATCATTCATTTCCCCCCAAATCTCTCTGTAAATTCTCCTCTCCCATGCCCTGAGTGCTTGAAAAATGAGAGCCAATGGCTCTGACAACCCTAAAAAACAAAGCAGGGGTGTGAATTCTGAATATTCACTTTTTTTTTTTTCACAGATCAAATTTTTATCTGCAAGGGAAGCAAAACAAACCCTAAATTTAAAAAATTCCTAATTTTAGGGCTTGATGAACAGCAGGAGAGGAGAAAAAAAAAAGGCAAAGCAAAACAACTCCAGAAATTAATTTATTGTCCTTTAAATTTATATTGTACTGATATAAATTCAAGAAACTTGGGGTTTTCTAGGCAATATAAAAAGTTGTGGTGAATCCATCACCACTTTTGGGATAACAATTGTGGGTCATGGAAAAAGAAAAAGAATCATCATTTCAGCTGCCTGAGGAGAGGAATGAAGATGCCAAGGCCAAACTTTAAACTGCTGACTTTCCTTTCTGTGGCCTGTGGGAGGGAAAAATAAATATGAAATGGCATAAATGGAATAAACATGAAATGTCCACAATGTGTCTGAATTTTAGGCCTTAGAAAGTGGCGTTTAATGGAGTCCAGACCCTCCAAAATTCACATTTCACCTCCTGGAGGTGTCTGAATTTCCAGTTAGGAGCCATCAGTGTGGAGGGATCAGGAGTTTGTAATTCAGGGTATTTTTCCTGAATAATCCAGATTATTTTTCCTGGAAAAAAAAATGGAATTATGCTGGAAAATCTCATCTTGATTTTCTTTTTTTTTGGTTTTGATTGGGGTTTTTTTGTTTTGTTTTTTTTTTGTTTGGTTTTTGTTTGTTTTTGGGGTTTTTTTGTTTTGGTTTCTTGTTGGTTTTTTGTTTGGGTTTTTTAGGGTTTTTTTGAGGGTTTACTTGGGGTTTTTTTGTTTGTTTGTTTTTTTGGGGGATTTTTGTTGTCTTTTCTGTTTTGGTTTGGATTGAGTTTTATTTGTTTGGTTTTTTTGTTTGGTTTGGATTGAGTTTTTGTTGGTTTGGTTTTGTTTTCTTCAGCAACATTTTGATTTCTGGTCAAACCTAAAAACCTCAAGCCAAGGCTCAGCTGTACCTGCTGAGGCTCCTCTTAGGAGGAGAAATTTTCAAAACCACACTAAAAATCAACAAATGCATCAGGAAATCTGCCTGAATTCCTGAATCTCTCCCTCATCCCATCCCTGCTCCTTCCTGATTCCACCTTTTTGGCTGCTGCAGATCTAAAGCTTGGAAATCCATCACAAGCTTGGATATTTTGATTTTTGTTTCTGACCTGGCAGCATCTTTTGGAGTTTATCAGCTGCAGGCACTGCAGGGAATTTTGTTTCTCTTGCAGCCAGGAATTGGGGTTGTTCTGGGAAGGATAAAAGTTTGGGAAGAGCCTGGGGCTTGGAATTCCTGCAGACCTCGGCTCGTTTGGGCCTCTGGGGTTGTGATTTGGGCCATTCTGAGCTGGAAAATGCATTTCAGTGTGGGATTTGTGTGCCAGGTTTGAGCCTGGATTAATTCCTTGGGGTTTGAGCCTGGTGAAATTCCTTGGGGTTTGAATTTGGTGTAATTCCTTTGGGTTTGAGCTTGGATTAATTCCTTGGGGTTTGAGCCTGGTTTAATTCATTGGGGTTTCAGCTTGGATGAATTCCTTGGGATTTGAGCTTGGATTAATTCCTTGGGGTTTGAGCCTGGTGTGATTCCTTGGGCTTTGAATCTGGTGAAATTCCTTGGGTTTGATCTTAGATTAATTCCTTGGGGTTTGAGCCTGGATTAATTCCTTGGGGTTTGAGCCTGGTGCAATTCCTTGGGGTTTGAGCTTGGATTAATTCCTTGGGGTTTGAGCTTGGATTAATTCCTTGGGGTTTGAGCTTGGATTAATTCCTTGGGGTTTGAGCTTGGATTAATTCCTTGGGGTTTGAGCCTGGTGTGATTCCTTGGGGTTTGAGCCTGGTGTGATTCCTTGGGCTTTGAATCTGGTGTAATTCCTTGGGTTTGATCTTAGATTAATTCCTTGGGGTTTGAGCTTGGATTAATTCCTTGAGGTTTGAGCCTGGTGCAATTCCTTGGGGTTTGAGCTTGGGTTAATTCCTTGGGGTTTGAGCTTGGATTAATTCCTTGGGGTTTGAGCCTGGTGTAATTCCTTTGGGGTTTGAGTCTGGTGCAGTTCCTTGGGGTTTGAGCCTGGTGTGATTCCTTGGGGTTTGAGCCTGGTGCAATTCCTTGGGGTTTGAGCCTGGTGTGATTCCTTGGGGTTTGAGCTTGGATTAATTCCTTGGGGTTTGAGCCTGGTGTAATTCACTGGGGTTTGAATTTGGTGTAATTCCTTGGGGTTTGAGCTTGGTGTAATTCCTTTGGGGTTTGAGCTTGGATTAATTCCTTGGGGTTTGAGCTTGGATTAATTCCTTGGGGTTTGAGCCTGGTGCAATTCCTTGGGGTTTGAGCTTGGTGTAATTCCTTTGGGGTTTGAGCTTGGTGTAATTCCTTGGGGTTTGAGCTTGGTGTAATTCCTTTGGGGTTTGAGCTTGGTGTAATTCCTTGGGGTTTGAGCCTGGTGTAATTCACTGGGGTTGGAGGCTGGTGTAATTTATTGGGATTTGAATCTCATGTAATTTATTGGGGTTTGAGCCTGGTGTAATTCCTTTGGGGTTTGAGCTTGGATTAATTCCTTGGGGTTTGAGCCTGGTGTAATTCCTTTGGGGTTTGAGCTTGGATTAATTCCTTGGGGTTTGAGCCTGGTGTAATTCACTGGGGTTTGAATTTGGTGTAATTCCTTTGGGGTTTGAATTTGGTGTAATTTATTGGGGTTTGAGCTTGGATTAATTCCTTGGGGTTTGAGCCTGGTGTAATTTATTGGGGTTTTAGTCTGGTGTAATTCCTTTGGGGTTTGAATTTGGTGTAATTTATTGGGGTTTGAGCTTGGATTAATTCCTTGAGGTTTGAGCCTGGTGCAATTCCTTGGGGTTTGAGCTTGGATTAATTCCTTGGGGTTTGAGCCTGGTGTAATTCCTTTGGGGTTTGAGTTTGGTGTAATTCACTGGGGTTGGAGGCTGGTGTAATTTATTGGGATTTGAATCTCATGTAATTTATTGGAGTTTGAGCCTGGTGCAATTCCTTGGGGTTTGAGCCTGGTGTCATTTATTGGGGTTTGAGCCTGACATAATTCACTGGGGTTTGAGCCTGGCTTACTCCATTGTGGTTTTAGCCCTTCCCAACCTCCTACTCCACCTTCTTTATTTGATTCCAGCCCCCTGGACATCCCAGCCATGAGGGAAGCAGCCAAATTCCTGCTGGGCACTCACGACTTCAGCACCTTCCGCTCACTGAACTCCGAGAGCTCCTGGCAGAGCCCGGTGAGGACCCTGCTCCAGCTGGAGATCCTCCCTGCCCCCGGGTTCCTGTCCCACCACTACCAGCACAGGTGACAGCCCAGACACTCTGTTTGTCCCTAAAAATCTGTTTCCAGTGGTTTGGGGTTTTTTGGGAATTGATTTCTTGCTTGCCCCATGCTGAGGGTTCTGCTGAGAGACAGCTTGGCCACATTTCTCCCCCTTTATTTTCCTCAATTTTACCCTTTTTTTTCCCCTCAATATTTTTTTCTCCTTTTTTCCCCCCCTCCATTTCCCTCTTTTTTTTCCCTCAATATTTTCTTCCCCCCCCTTTTTTTTTCCTCAATTTCCCCTTTTTTTTTCCCTCAATATTTTTCTTCTCCTTTTTTTTTTCCCTCAATTTCCCTCTCTTTTTTCCCCTCAATACTTTTCTTCTCCTTTTTTTTTCCCTCAATTTCCCTCTCTTTTTTCCCCTCAATACTTTTCTTCTCCTTTTTTTTTCCTCAATTTCCCCCTCTTTTTCCTCCTCAATATTTTCTCCCCCCCCTTTTTTTCCCCCCTCAATTTCCCCCCTTTTTTTCCCCCTCAATATTTTTCTTTTCCTTTTTCCCCCCTCAATTTCCCCCTTTTTTTCTCCTCAATATTTTTCTTCCCCCTTTTTTTCCCCCTCAATTTCCCCTTTTTTTTCTCCTCAATATTTTTCTTCTCCTTTTTTTTTTTCCCTCAGTTTCCCCCTTTTTTTCCCCTCAATATTTTTCTTCTCCTTTTTTTCCCCCTCCATTTCCCTCTTTTTTACCTCAATATTTTCTTCCCCCTTTTTTATTTTTCCCTCAATTTCCCCTTTTTTTCCCCTCAATATTTTTCTTCTCTTTTTTTTCCTCAATTTCCCCTTTTTTCCCCCCTCAATATTTTTCTTCTCCTTTTTTTTCCCCTCAGTTTCCCCCTTTTTTTCCCCTCAATATTTTTCTTCTCCTTTTTTTCCGCCCTCAATTTTACCCTTTTTTTTCTCCTCAATATTTTCTTCTCTTTTTTTTCCTCAATTTCCCTCTCTTTTTTCCCCTCAATACTTTTCTTCTCCTTTTTTTTTCCCCTCAATTTCTCCTTTTTTTTCTCCTCAATATTTTTCTTCTTTTTTTTCTCCTCAATTTCCCCCTTTTTAAAATCCTCAATATTTTTCTTCCCTTTTTTTTTCCTCAATTTCCCCTTTTTTCCTTTCAATTTCCCCCCTCCTTCTTTTCTCCTCAATATTTTCCTGAGGGAAAAAGATGAGCAGGAATGAGGGCATGGAAAAGCCAGGATGGGACAAGCTGGAGTCTGGAATTTGGAATTTGATTGGAACCACCTCCACCAAAAAAATAAATAAAATTTGGTGTTTTTGTAGCATTTTCTTTCATTTTGGTGGTTAAAAACCACCTCAGCCAAGGGATTATTTTATTTTTTCCTCCTCTTTGCCTAAAATTTGGGAATAGAAGGAAAACCACCCAGCCAAGGGATCCCACCCAGTTCAAACCAGTAACTCCAGTGCCTTCCCAGGGGATGCTGATGAAGGGAAATCCAATATTCCTCAGTTGTTAAATAAACAAAAAGAGTTGAGGATCAGGTTCTTTCAGAGCCAGGTCTTGCAAGTATTGAAATGAAGTGGCTGAATTAAGCAGAAACTGGAGATTTTTCCCAGAAAGATCATGGATATTTATAATTTTATTTGTTTTTCTTCTTTATTCTCTCTGTTGTGTCTCAGCTTGGAAGCAAACCCATCTCAAACTGCATTTTTCTGCTTTTTAATTGGGGAAAATCCCATTTTTTTGGGGTAGTTTTCCCAAGGATCCTCGATTAAATTTGGATTTTTGTGAGTTGGAACAGCAAGAGCCACGCTGCAAAACCTCAATCCTCAAAAATTATTTTCAAACCAATTTTTCTCCTGTTTTGCCATTTTTTTTCCAGCTCAGAACTAGAAGGGATTTTGGGAAACACAAAAATCTCTTTGCCCTGAGTTCTGCTGCTCTTCCAGCTCCTTCCAGCTTCACCAATTCCTGCTGGTGCTAAAACACAGAAATAATTCAGGAAATTTGGATAATTTGGGTAATTCCAGGTGGGAATGAGCAGTTGGAAAATTTTCCCTGTTTCTTGGAGCTGAAAAATTCCCGTGAGGAAAAGGAATTTTTGTCCTTCAGGAAGTGGCAGAGCCCCCCTGGAAATCCTGGGGACCTTCAGCTCCAGCCCAGTGGGCTCATCTGGGATTTAAAACACATTTTAATTCCTTTATTTTAATGGAAAACAGGAAAATTGCAATTTTTTGTGTGATTTGAAGCACAAACCCATCCCACACGAGGCCAGGAACAGCTCAGGGACAGGAATTTTTTCCCTAAAAAAAAAGGGGGAAAAAAAAACCCCACCAGGCTCCTTCCTGCTGGGGTAAATTTGGGTTTGGTGACACACGAAGCCAAATTTGTGTTTTATAGTGATATAAATATTTTATATCAAATTTATATTTGATAGAATTATAATAATAATTCTATAATAATAATTCTATAAATATAATAATTATATTTGATAGAAATATATAATAGGTATATATTATTATAAAATAATTATAATATTTTTATAATTAATAAATGTATAATTTATATAAAGAAAAATATAATAAATATATATAATAAATATAATTGTGTAAATATAATATATCTATTATAAGATATAAATATATAACATGTATAGTTATATATAACAGAATAATTTATACATTTATAATTTATATATAAATATATAATAAATGTATAAAAATATATAATAGATATAATTGTGTAAGTATTATATATTATATCTATTATAATATATAGTTGTATATAACATATAATAGAACAATTTATACATTTATAATTTATATAAATATATATAATAAATGTATAAATACATATAATAGATATAATTGTATAAATATATCTATTATAATATATAAATGCATATTATATAACATGTATCATTATATATATAATAGAATAACTCATAGATTTATAATTTTTATATATAATAAATATATAAATATATAAATATATAATAGATATAATTGTATAAATATAATGTATTATATCTATTATAATATATTAATATATATTATATAACATGCATAGTTGTATATAATATATAAAATAATAATTTATAATTTTATAATTTATATAAGTATATATAATAAATATAAAAATATATATGATATAATTGTATAAATATAATATATCTATTATAATGTATAAATATATATTATATAACATGTATATGATATAATATATAATAGAAAAACTTATAAATTTATAATTTATATATAAATATATATTATAAATTAGAAATATATATAATAGATATCATTGTGTAAATATAATATATCTATTATATTATATAAATATACATTATATAATATGTATAGTTATATATAATATATAATAGAATTATTTATAAAGTTTTAATTAATATATAAATATATAAAATAAATATTAAAATACATATAATAGATATAATTGTGTAAATATATCTATTATAATATATAAATATGTATTATATAACATTATAGTTACATATAATATCATAGAATAATTTATAAATTTATGATTTATATAAAAATATAATAAATATAAAACATAATAGGTATAAATGTGAATATAATATAATATAATATAATATAATATAATATAATATAATATAATATAATATATATTATTTATATTATATTATATTACATTATATTATATATGAAAATATATATTATATAATGTAAAGTTTTAATATAATATTTAGTTTTTATATATAATAAATATATATAAATATATTTTTTAATATATCTATAATTTATATATTTATTACTATAAATTCACTTTTAAGGAGTGTTTAGGCTGAAAGGGAATGGCTTTGAGCAGAATTAAAATGCTTTAATAATAATCACAATCATGATTTAGAGGAATAAAATTGTTTGGGGCTTTGTGTCAGTCTTTTATTCCTTTATTTATTCTTTTATTTTATTTACAGTGTCCTGATTCCTTTGAACCTGTAAAAATCTCCCGAGAACATTTGCAGTGATGGGGCTCAGGGCTTGTTTGCAAATAAACCAAATATCCCTCAAATAATTTGATTTTTTTTCACTGCAGGAGGAGAATTAACCCTTCCTAAAGGGGGAAAAAACCTCATAAATAGAATTTCTAATTATTTTTTTCCCCCAGCCTGATCTAAGGATGTTTATTTGCTGTCCCAGAAGGAGAAACTCCATTTCTGTGCCACATAAAGCAGCTTTTCTTCCCAGTTCTTCCCTTCCTTCCTGAATTGGCCACTTGTCTGCCCATGGAAATCCTTCCTCCCATCAGTCCCAGTTGCTGAGCAACGCTGGAGTGTCCCAAAAAATCCTTTGGAATGCTCAGGATGTGCCCACTCTGTCACTTTTATTCCCTGCAAGGTGCTGGAAAAAAACCCCACAGCTGGGATTTTTTTAATCTCTAAGACTGATAGGAAAAAAAAATCAAAATTTCACACTTGGAAAAAGAAAAAAAAGTGTTTTGTTTTCTTTCAAAGCCTTCAGGATTTTTTTTCCTAAGGATTTTGAGCCTTTTTGTGGAGCTTAATGGAATTTAATGCAAGGGGCAGGAAAATCTGGGATGAGGGAGGTGGATGCAGTTTGGAGAGAGGAGGAATTTGGGGAAAAAAAGACTTTAACCAAGCAGCAGAGCTGAGTTGAGCCACGGCCTCGGTGTGAGGGGAATGGGATGGGATGGAAGTGATGGGAACTCCTCACTTCCAGTTCTCCATCCCCAATTCCCCATCCTGAATTCTCCACCCCAAACTCTTCAGTTCCAATTCCAATTCTCCATCCCCAATCCTACATCTCCCATTCTCCCCATAAAATTCTCCCCAGCTTTCCAGTTCCAGTTCCAATTTCCCATTTCCAATTCCCCATCCCCAATTCCAATTCTCCATCCCCAATTCCCCATTTCTAATTCCCCATCCCCAATTCTCCATTTCCCATTTCCAATTCCCCAATTCCAATTCTCCATCCCCAATTCCCCATTCCCAGTTCTCCATCCCCACTTCTCCATTTCCCAATTCCAATTCCCCATCCCCAATTCCCCATCCCCAATTCCAGTTCTCCATCCCCAGTTCCCCATTTCTAATTCCCCATTTCCAATTCCCCATCCCCAATTCCCCATTTCCCAGTTCAAATTCCCCAGTTCTCCATTCCTCAATTCCAATTCCCTATTCCCCATCTCAAATTCCCCAATTCTCCATTTCCCAATTCCAATTCCCCATCCCCAATTCCCCATTTCCAATTTGCTGTTTCCAATTCCCATCCCCAATTCTCCATCCTGAATTCTCCACCCCCAATTCTCCATTTCCAATTCCCCAATTCCAATTCCCCATCCCCAATTCCCCATTTCCCAGTTCAAATTCCCCAGTTCTCCATTCCTCAATTCCAATTCCCTATTCCCCATCTCAAATTCCCCAATTCTTCATTTCCCAATTCCAATTCCCCATTCCCAATTCTCCATCCCCAATTCCCCATTCCCAATTCCCCATCCCCAATTCTCCATTTCCCAATTCCAATTCCCCATTCCCAATTCCCCATCCCCAATTCTTCATTTCCCAATTCTAATTCCCCATTCCCAATTCCCATCCCAATTCCCCATTCCCAGTTCTCCATCCCCACTTCTCCATTCCCAGTTCCAATTCCCCATTCCCAATTCCCCATCCCCAATTCTTCATTTCCCAATTCCAATTCCCCATTCCCAATTCTCCATCCCCAATTCTAATTCCCCAATTCCCCATCCCCAATTCCCTATCCCCAATTCTCCATTTCCAATTCCTCATCCCAAATTCTCCACACCAATTCCCCATTTCCAATTCCCATCCCCAATTCCCCATCCCCAATTCCCCATCCCCAATTCCCCATTTCCAATTTGCCGTTTCCAATTCCCATCCCCAATTCTCCATCCTGAATTCTCCACCCCCAATTCTCCATTTCCAGTTCCCCGTTTCCAATTCCCCATCCCCAATTCCAATTCCCCAATTCCAATTCCCCATCCCCAATTCCTCATTTTCCAGTTCCAATTCCCCAGTTCTCCATTCCTCAATTCCAATTCCCCATTTCCCAGTTCCTGTTCTCCAATTCCAATTCCCCAATTCCAATTCTCCGTCCCCAGTTTCCCCATTCCCAATTTTCCATCCCCAATTCCAATTCCCCATCCCCAATTCCCCATCCCTAATTCCCCATTTCCAATTCCCCATTTCCCAGTTCCTGTTCTCCAATTCCAATTCCCCAATTCCAATTCTCCATCCCCAGTTTCCCCATTCCCAATTTTCCATCCCCAATTCCAATTCTCCATCCCCAATTCCCCATTTGCCCAACTCTCAGCAGGAACTGCCAACCTTCCTGCCAGGGATGTCCAAAATCAGGGATTTATCCTTAAATCTGGGAAAAACCATCTCGGGGCTGCTCCCTGCACTGAATTTTCAGTGTCTCTCTTATTGTTCCCTTTATCAAAGTGGGGCAGGGTGGAATTTTGGGATGCAGGCTCTGCTCATTCCTGTGTGTGGCACCTCGATTTGTGTCTGGTTTTTTAGATATTTAATGTGAATATCAGAATTTTTTTTCATTTTTAGGAAAGATTTGTGTCCCAGGTGCTGTTTCAGCTTAATTGGGGCACTGCAGGTTAATTACCCTCACTCACCAATGACTTGTGTGTTAAAAAACCATTTGAAATTTGATTTAATTGCTTTATTTTTGCTTTTTTTGTAGGGAATTGGAGTTCTGGGAGGTGAAGGTGAAGGGCAGAGCTTTCCTTTACAGACAGGTACTGCTGCAAAACCCAAATTTTAATGCTGCCACTCTAAAAATTGATTATTTTAGTGATGTTCCAGCTGTGTGACACTCACAGGCACCTGGAATCAGCAGGGTGAGGATCTGGGCTCTTTATTTGATCCAAAATCTCCTAAATTTGTGCCCAAAACTCTGAGAAAATCAATGTGGGAGGATGGAAAAATTGTGTTTGCCTTGCAGTGGTAAAACTTCTTTTTAATGTTTTTTTTGCTCAGTGGATTTGAGCCTAGGAAAAGCTGCTGGAATTTCACTTCCTGGCTTATATTTTTTGGGAAAAAAAGAGAAAAAAAGCTTTTTTTTTGCTGCACAAATTGCAGGAATTCTCACTCTGCCACAAAACTCCTCTGGATTCATTCTCTTGGAAATAATTCCAAATTATTCCCCATTTTTTGTGCCCTCAGCTCTTCCCAAATTCAGGAATTATTCCCAGCTCTCCCAGCCTTGGAGAAGGAAGGAAGAGGAGGAAAAGATTTATTTTTTTGGAGGAGAGGGGGCGTTTTGTGGGAACAGCAAGCAGCTATTTTTTAACTCTGTTTTGATGTTTTGACAAGCTGAATTTGTGGGTTTTTATCCAGTGCCAAGCAAAGCTCTGGAAGCTCTGGCAGAGGAGCAAGGCAAGGATAACAAATTCGTGGAGGGCAAGGATTTGGTGCCAAGGTGACAAAAAAATTTTGCCTTTAGCATTTTAAATTTTAATAATAATAATAATAATTTTAATAATATTAATATTTTTACTATTTTTATCTCTTTTTAACCATGGAAGGTTTTAAAAAGGGAAAAATGAAGAGGGAAATTCTAATTAGTGACAGGAATTCCTGATGTTCCCCTCAGGGGTTTGAACACCTCAACCTCAGCATCTCCTTTTTCCCTGATCTCACCTCAACCTGGGGAGTTTTTATTGGAGAAAAAGGTGAAAACACCTCAAGAACTGGATGTGGATATTTTTTGGTGAAATGTGGAGGCTCCAAGCTTGGAGGATATTTGGGATAAGTGATTTTAATCTGATTTTTCCTGCCTAATTCCCCATCAAAGCTGAAGTCATGGCATGCAATGACCTCTAGTGAGGGTGGATAAAATAACACACAGGGAGGATTGGAGCTGCTTGGAAAAAATTCTGGGCACTCCAAGATCCCCTCTGGAAAATTCTGATTTTATCCAGTTTCCCTCTGGATAAAACCACCTTGGATTGTTGGAGCTTTTTTTAAGGGATAAGCACGACCAGGTTGCTCAGTGGGCTTTGGTTTATTTTTGTTAAAATTAATTTAAAGTCACAAACTCAGCTGGATTCATTCCAGCACTGCAGGAAGGGTTTTGGAGAGTTTGGAAAGGTGGTGGGTGGAGGGAATGTTTGTAAAGTCCAAATGAGGGATGGGTGTGGGCACCACACAGGGAGAGAAAATTGGGAAAATTGGGGATGGAGAATTGGAAATAAATTGGGGATGGGAAATTGGGGATGGAGAATTGGAAATAAATTGGGGAATTGGAAATGGGGAATTGGGGATGGGGAATTGGGGATGGAGAATTAGAAATAAATTGGGGATGGGGAATTTGGGATGGAGAATTAGAAATAAATTTGGGAATTGGAAATGGGGAATTGGGGATGGAGAATTGGAAATAAATTGGGAATGGGAAATTGGGGATGGAGAATTGGAAATAAATTGAGGATGGGGAATTGGGGATGGAGAATTGGAAATAAATTTGGGATGGGGAATTGGAAATGGGGAATTGGGGATGGGGAATTGGAAATAAATTGGGGATGGGGAATTGGGGATGGAGAATTGGAAATAAATTTGGGATGGGGAATTGGAAATGGGGAATTGGGGATGGGGAATTGGAAATAAATTGGGGATGGGGAATTGGGGATGGAGAATTGGAAATAAATTGGGGATGGGGAATTGGGGATGGAGAATTGGAAATAAATTGGGGATGGGGAATTGGAAGTAAATTGGGGAATTGGGAATTGGAAATGGGGAATTGGGGATGGGGAATTGGAAATAAATTGGCGATGGAAAAATGGGGATGGGGAATTGGGGATGGAGAATTGGAAATAAATTGGGGATGGGGAATTGGAGTGGAATGATTTGGGGATGGAGAATTGAAATGGAGAATTGGGGATGGAAAACTGGAAATGAATTGGGGATGGAGAATTCAGGATGTAGAATTGGGCATGGAAATTGAAATGGGGAATTGGGAATGGAGAATTAGGGATGGAGAAAATTGGAGGGGGATGAATTGGGGATGGAGAATTGGAAATGAATTGGGGATGGGGAATTGGCAGGGGAAAATTTGGGATGGAAAATAGGAAACAAATTTGAGATGGAGAATTGAAATGGAGAATTTGGGATAGGGAACTGCAGGTAGAGAATTTGGGATGGAGAATTTGGGATGGAGAGTTGGAAATGGAGAATTGGGGATGGAGAATTGAAATGGAGTAGTGGGGAATGGAGAATTGAGGATGGGAAATTCAGGATGGAGGATTGGGGATGGAAATTTGGAAATTGAGAATTGGGGATGGAGAACTGGAGGTGGAGAATTAAATATGGGGTACTGGGGAATGGAGAATTAGAGGTAAAGGATTGAGGATGGAAAATTGGAAATGAATTGGGGATGGAGAATTGGGGATGGAGAATTAGAAATGAGGAATTAGAGACAAAGAACCACATTTGGGGTGCAGGTGGCTCTGGGAGCCCCAAGTCTTGGCCCTCAGGGAGCAGCTCCTGAGGATCCAGGGGGGATTTTTTTGAGCCAGGAGGGATTTTTTTGAGCTAGGATGGATTTTTTTAAGCCAGGAGGAATTTTTTTGAGCCAGGAAGATGCTGAGGAGTGTGAGGTGTCTGTGAGTGTGAGCTCTCTGCCCACCCAGCAGTTTTGGGATTGCTGTGAGGGGAAGCTGGGACAGCAGAGGGAGGGTGTGAAGCTGTGAAATCCCACATTCCTGCCGGCCTGCCCTTCCTGGGGGGGAATTTTTCCCCCTCTTTTTCACTTTTTTGAGGAAAAAGCCAAACAAAGCCAAGCTCCTGCACAGTGCCTGGGTGAAATCAGCACTACTGGAGCATGAGGGGCCTGCAGGGAGCTCAGGAGCTGCCTCAGAGCTGCTGAAACAAAAAAACCTCCCTGAACTCAGCTCCCTCCCACACTGAAGTGTGAGGGCACTTCAGTGCAGCTGGAGGTGATTTATAAACTTTTTAAATGTCTGTCATTGCAGGGAGGGAATAATTAAAGGAAATGGCGTCATTTTGCTGTTTATTTTTCCCTTTCCACCAGCTTTGAAGATGCTCCTGCACATGGCAGGCAGGCTGGGAATGTCAGCACAGCCCTGCAATCCCTGCTGGAAGGGGATAAACTGATTTCCTTGGAGATTTTGGGGTGGCTGTGGCTGCTGGGGTGGGACCAAGGGGCTGAAACTCTCCCTGGGTGAGGCAAAGGCACACCAGGACTGCCATGGGGTGATGCCTTGGGAATGCTGAGCTGGAACAGAGGCTGGACAGAGCTGGAGAATAAAGCAGAGATTTATTGAAAGGCCTTTAGGGGACACCTTGGGCAGGACAAGAGCCTGACCACGGCTGCAGCCAAGGTGGGCACAGAATGGTCACAAAATGGACACAGAATGGGCACAAAATGAACCCAAAAGGGACACAATATGGACAATAAAATGGACCCCAGACGGACCCAAAATGGTCACAAAATGGACCCCAAATTGGCATAAAATGGACACAAAATGGTCACAAAATGGTCAAAAAATGGACACAAAATGGTCACAAAATGGCTGACCGGTCATGAGGCCTCACACCTTTATAAGTTTGGGTCCATTTGCACATTGGGGTTTAATTGCCCAATTCCAGCTCCAGGCTGTGAGCTCCCATCCTTCTTGTTCCTCCCTCCAGCCACCCTTGTTTGTGCTGTTGGGCTGAAAGTTGTCCTTGGTGTGCAGCAGGACAAGGATTTGTTTTGTGTCCCTGCTGTGTGCAGAGAGCTGAGTGACCCTGACTGTGAGCTCAGAGCTGCACCCCTGGGCACCACAGAATCTAAAATACATGAAAAACACATCTGGGCAGCACAGAACCTGAAATACATGGAAAAAACACCTGGGCAGCACAGCACTTGAAAATATAAAATATAAAACTTCAGGCATCAATACCAGGCTGTGACCGGGGCACTTCACACCTCACACAAAAAGACTTCAGGGCATTCCTGGCCCATCCAAACCAGGATTTTCTCCTGGATATCCCCGGGGCTCATCCCAAAATGTTTCCTGTGCTTTTCCCAGGTTCGGAGGATGGTCGGGGCTCTGGTGGCTGTGGGCCAGGGGAAATTGGCCCCTCAGGACATCCAGGAGCTGCTGGAGCTGAAGGATTCCCGAGCTTTTCCCCCTCACGCCATGGCCCCACCCTCGGGGCTCTTCCTCAAATCCGTGGAGTACAGCCAGGCAGGTGGGTTGTTGGATTATTATTATTATTATTATTATTATTATTATTATTATTATTATTATTATTATTATTACGAATTTATTATTATTATTATTACGAATTTATTATTATTATTATTATTATTATTATTACGAATTTATTATTATTATTATTATTATTATTATTATTATTATTATTATTATTATTATTATTATTATTATATTACTTTTTTTGACCCAAGGATAGGGCAACTGAGAGGCATTTTAAAAACTTTATTATTTTCAGTCTCTTATGAAGGGTAAGACAGTACAGATGTTATAATTTAGGCTGTCACAATTAGAAGCTACACCATTTATACTATTAAATTTTTACATTTTGTGTATTTTTATATATTTTATATTTATACATTTTATATATAAAATATATATATATTTAATATCTATATTATGTATACAATATAATATATATTTTTTAATATATAATGTGTGTTTATGTGTGTGTGTATATATATATAATATAGAATATTTTTACACTATTACAATACATTATAAGCATTTCTTGGCCTAGCAGCATTTGCCACACAATGCTGTTGATGCCTTAAAGCAAATCATTTAAAATTACCCTTCTTAGGGTAAAAATTACCCTAAGGTAATGAAAAAATAGGGTAAAAATAGGGTAAAAAATAGGGTTAAAAATAGGGTAAAAAAAATAGGGTAAAATTACCCTTCTGTAGTAGGTGTTACCACAATGCATTTTAGCATTTAAATTAGCATTTACAGAAATAGTTTTATTTCTCTAAAGTATCTAAAATCTATTTACAAGGCCATCACTTGAAACTTGTTTCTAATTCCATTTCTCTCTCATCAATATCTGTTCTATCCTATGGAATTTTAAAGTCAGCATTGTTTATTTTAAAGTTTGCATAATGAGCTGCATGTGCTTATATACCATTCTAGGAAGGCTGATAATTTTTGCCTGCAATCAAAATTAAACATCACACAAACAAATTTATACTTTTTGCAACATCTCTTGCTTGCATTTGATTCAATCTTCTTTTCCTGTCACCAATCTTGATCCAATCTTTGTAACCTTTTTTTTTTTTTTTTTTGTACATTTCCTGGGCTCTACCGGATGAATATTTAATAATAATTTTTATTATTATTTTTAACATGTGCTCTGTAAACTTTTTTGAGGTTTTTTTAGCCTAAAAAAAGGCAGAAACAGCACATGGAAGTTGGGCATCCTTGATAGGGCCAGGAGGAACTCAGACTGCAGGGACTGAGCTGCCTGTGGTCAATGCAGAGCCCAGGAAATGTGGATACAAAACACTTTTTGAGGGTTTTTTAGCCGAAAAAAAAGGCAGAAGCAGCAAATGGAAGTTGGGCATCCCTGATAGGGACAGCAGGAGCTCAGACTGCAGGGATTGAGCTGCCTGTGGTCGATGCAGAACCCAGGAAATGTGGATACAAAACACTTTTTGAGGGTTTTTTTAGCCTAAAAAGAGGCAGAAACATCAAATGGAAGTTGGGCATCCCTGATAGGGCCAGCAGGAGCTCAGAGTGCAGGGATTGAGCTGCAGAGCCCAGGAAATGTGGATACAAAACACTTTTTGAGGGTTTTTTTAGCCAAAAAAGGCAGAAACAGCAAATGGAAGTTGGGCATCCCTGATAGGTCCAGCAGAAGCTGAGTGCAGGGATTGAGCTGCAGAGCCCAGGAAATGTGGATACAAAACACTTTTTGAGGGTTTTTTTAGCCAAAAAAGGCAGAAACAGCAAATGGAAGTTGGGCATCCCTGATAGGGCCAGCAGGAGCTCAGAGTGCAGGGATTGAGCTGCAGAGCCCAGGAAATGTGGATACAAAACACTTTTTGAAGGTTTTTTAGCCTAAGAAAAGGGCAGAAACAGCAAATGGAAGTTGGGCATCCCTGATAGGTCCAGCAGGAGCTCAGAGTGCAGGGATTGAGCTGCAGAGCCCAGGAAATGTGGATACAAAGCACTTTTAGAGCTTCCCCAGCTCAGCAGACACCCAGGTGGTGTGGAAGGAGCCAGAAGGGAAAGGGAAGGAACAAAGAGGAGCTGGAATTTCAGCTCTGCAGAGGCAGCTGCTGCTTTTGTCCCTCTGCTCACAGGGGGGAAGTGGAGCTCATCTCAAGTGCTTTCAGGTGCCTCCAGAGCCATCCTTCCCCCTAAATCAATGTTTTCTTTCTCCTCTCCCCTCTCAGATCTGGTCACTGCAGAAGAGGAGCTCTGTGGGCTGAGCTGAAAGGACTCTTGTGGCTCTGGGCTGGGAATTGGCCGAGTGACACAGCCTGGCCTCAATAAAAACCATTGACTGTGGCTGCAGGAGCTGCCAGGGTGAGAGGAAGCATCATTTTATGCTTTTTTTTGTCCATGAGGGCAAAAGGAAGAACCATTTTGTGGTTTTTTACCCATGAGGGCAAAAGGAAGAATCATTTTATGTTTTTTTGCTCATGAGGGCAAAAGGAAGAACCATTTTATGCTTTTTTGCTTGTGAGGGCAAAAGGAAGAAGAGTTTTATGCTTTTTTACCCATGAGGGCCATAGGAAGAACAATTTTATGGCTTTTGACACATGAGAGCAAAAGGAAGAATAATTTTGTGATTTTTTTTGCTCATGTGGGCAAAAAGAATAATAATTTTATGCCTTTTTGCTCATGAGGGCAAAAGGAAGAACCATTTTATGCTTTTTTGCTCATGAGGGCCAAAGGAAGAACCATTTTGTGCATTTTTTGTCCATGAGGGCAAAAAGAAGAATAATTTTATCCTTTTTTTGCCCACAAGGACAAAAGGAATCACTATTTTGTGATTTTTTGCTCATGAGGGCAAAAAGAAGAATAATTTTATGCTTTTTTTGTCCATGAGGGCAAAAGGAAGAACAATTTTATGCTTTTTTGCTCATGAGGGCAAAAGAAAGGACAACTTTATGCTTTTTTTGTCCATGAGGGCAAAAGGAAGAGCCATTTTCTTATTTTTTTACCCATGAGGGCAAAAGGAAGAACCATTTTATGCTTTTTTTGCTCATGAGGGCAAAAGGAAGAACCATTTTATCCTTTTTTTTGTCCATGAGGGCAAAAAGAAGAACAATTTTATGTTTTTTTGCTCATGAGGGCAAAAGGAAGAACAATTTTATGTTATTTTGTTCATGAGGGCCACAGCAATCACCATTTTGTGCTGCTCTCTTTCTCCTGGCTCCTCTCTGAGGTTCTGCTGCCTGCCTCAGGAGCAGGAAGGAGTTGGGGCTGGGGTTTTTTTTATATATTTTGGGGAGGCTGGGTGGTTTTTTTTATATTCTGGGGTGATTTTCTTCCTGTGAGGTGTGTGGGAGGGAGGTGGGCTGAGAGCAGAGGAGAAAATGCTCTCAGCATTTCCTGCTCTCCTCCCCAGCCCTTTGTGAGGGTGGTTTTGTTGGATGAAGGATTTACAGAAAAAACCTTTGGGAGTGCTCAGGTTTTTCCTCTCCACATCTCCCAGGAGTTTTTTGATTTCATCCTTCAGCTCTTTGTGATGTTGTTGCTCTCCCAGGGCATCAGCAGGGAGCAGAGAGCTCATATTTGTCTTAAAATAAAATAATTTAAAAATAAAATCATCTCTTAATGATTATATAATATATACACATTACATGTATTATATATTTTATATATATTATTACACAATTATTATATAATATATAGTAATATATGTTATTTTATATATATATATGTATATAAATAATTTTAACCACTCAGCTCTGCCTGCTTACCCAGGCAAGAAAATAAATATTGGGCTGTCTTTTGGGGGGATTTTGGTGCCCCCATTGTCTTTATTCCCTCAGGACTGGGATTTTTTGTGCCCCCATTATCTTTATTCCCTCAGGGAATAATTCCCAGCACAGCTTTGGAGGAGTTCTGCTCTCTTGGTGCTGTTTGGGGCCTGGGATTTTCCAGCTCTTCCAAACCTTAATTTGTGTTTCCAGCCAGCAATTCTTCTGAAAAATGGGAATTTTTCTCCCATTTTTCCCTGCCTTTGAGAAAATTGGGAATGCAGCTCCAGGCCCAGCTGGGAATGAGTCAGGGATGGTTCCAGGGGGAGCTGGGCTGGGCTTTTTGTGCCTCCACTGTCTTTATTCCCTCAGGGAATAATTCCCAGCCCAGTTTTGGAGGAATTCTGCTGTCTTGGTGCTGTTTGGGGCCTGTTTGGGCCTTGATAAAATTGGGAATGCAGCTCCAGGCCCACCTGGGAGTTAGTCAGGGAAGGTTCCAGAGGGATCTGGGCTGGTTTGGGGGGGATTTTTGTGCCCCCATTGTCTTTATTCCCTCAGGGCTGGGATTTTTTGCGCCCCCATTGTCTTTATTCCCTCCGGGAATAATTCCCAGCACAACTTTGGAGGAATTCTGTTGTCTTGGTGCTGTTTGGGGCCTGTTTGTGCTTTGATAAAATTGGGAATGCAGCTCCAGGCCCAGTTGGTCAGGGCTGCTTCCAGAGGGATCTGGGCTGGCTTTGGGAGGATTTTTATGCCCCCATTGTCTTTATTCCCTCAGGGAATAATTCCCAGCACAGCTTTGGAGGAGTTCTGCTCTCTTGGTGCTGTTTGGGGCCTGGTTGTGCTTTGAGAAAATTGGGAATGCAGCTCCAGGCCCAGCTGGGAGTGGGTCAGGGATGGTTCCAGAGGGTTCTAGGGTGGCTTTGGGGGGGATTTTTTAATGCCTCCATTATCTTTATTCCCTCAGGGAATAATTCCCAGCACAGCTTTGGAGAAGTTCTGCTGTCCTGGTGCTGTTTGAGGCCTGGTTGTGCTTTGAGAAAATTGGGAATGCAGCTCCAGGCCCAGCTGGGAGTGGGTCAGGGAAGGTTCCAGAGGGTTCTAGGCTGGCATTTTTGTGCCTCCATTGCCTTTATTCCCTCAGGGATGGGATTTTTTGTGCCTCCAATGCCTTTATTCCCTCAGGAAATAATTCCCAGCCCCGTTTTGGAGGAATTTTGCTGTCCTGGTGCTGTTTGGGGCCTGGTTGTACTTTGATAAAATTGGGAAGGCAGCTCCAGGCCCAGCTGGTCAGGGCTGGTTACAGGGAGATCTGGGCTGGTTTGGGGGGATTTTTGTGCCCCCATTGTCTTTATTCCCTCAGGGCTGGGATTTTTTTGTGCCTCCAATGTCTTTATTCCTTCAGGGAACCATTCCCAGCACAGCCTTGGAGGAATTTTGCTCTCCTGGTGCTGTTTGGGGCCTGGTTGTACTTTGATAAAATTGGGAATGCAGCTCTAGGCCCAGCTGGGAGTTAGTCAGGGAAGGTTTCAGAGGGATCTGGGCTGGTTTGGGGGGATTTTTTGTGCCTCCATTGTCTTTATTCCCTCAGGGAATAATTCCCAGCCCAGCCTTGGAGGAGTTCTGTTTGGGGCCTGTTTGTGCTTTGATAAAATAGGAAATGCAGCTCCAGGCCCGGCTGGTTCAGGGCTGCTTCCAGGGGGTTCTGGGCTGGATTTGGGGGGGGATTTTTTTGCCTCCCTGCTGCAGAGGATTTTTGGGGAGCCCCAAAGCCCCACTAGGACTCTCTGCCCAATTTTGGGGACGTCTCAGTGACAGCTCTTGGTGACTTCCTGTGGTTTGTGTCACTCTGCAGTGACATCCCCAGAGCAGCTGAGCAGGAACCCGACAGCCAAACTCCTCCTCTGCACCAGCTCTGAGCTCTGGTAAGTCCAATTTCCACCTAAATTTATCATTTTAATCTTTAAAAGGCACATATTAAAAATAATTTAAAAAATTAAATATGAAATATCCATCCTGGTTGGGTTTTCATCGAGCTGCAGGCTCAGGTCTGTCCCCTTTTTACAGCAGAAATTGCTGCAGTTGAGGTTTTTGCAGTTGTTTTTCAGCTTCTGGCCCAACAAAAAACTCAAATTTAGCTGAAGTTAGGAGTAAATTACCTGGCAAAAACAGCTGCAAAAACAGCTATTGGGTTTTTTTTTTTTAAATGTTTTTTTTACATCCCTAAGCAGCTGTTAAAAATAATGTAAGAATAATTATTTTTCATTAATAAGAAATGTAATAATAAAAGTTGTTAAAAATAATGTAATAAAATTATTATTTTTCATTAATAATAAATAATAAAAACTGTTAAAAACAATGTAATAATTGTTCCCTCAGCAGAGAATTTCTGCACAAACTCTCAAGCTCAAACAGTTTTGATGTCCTTCATTAATCCTCATTATCAGGGGCATTTTTTCCATTATTTTCCTGTTTATATTGTGGCATTATTGGTCCTTTTCAGCTGATTCAATTTGAGCTCCCCCTTCATGGGGGGATTGTGACACTGATGCTTTAAAATCAGAATAAAAATCAGAAAAAAAAATCAGAAAAGAACCCCCAGAATTGACCAAAGTTTAGAGACTCAACCACATTTAAAAATTACATTTTTTTAATGTGAAAAAATATAATTATTTCATCAGCTCCAAACCCAGTGGGAACTTTGATGTTTCAAGTGTGATTGTAAATGAAATAATGTCCAGAAAAAAAGGAAACCACTTTTTTTCTCTTTTCTCATGTTCTTTTATAATTTTTTTGTTTCTTTTCTCATGATTCTGTAATTTTTTTCTCTTTTATCAAGTTTTTGTCCCTTTCCTCATGTTTTTCTCATGTTTTTTTGTCTCTTCTCATGGTCTTTTCTCATGTTTTTATCATTTTTGTGTCTTTTCTCATGGTTTTATCATGTTTTTGTATCTTTTCTCATGTTTTTATCATGTTTTTGTATCTTTTCTCATGTTTTGCTCATGTTTATCTCTTTTCTCATGCTTTTATCAAGCTTTTTGTCTCTTCTGGTGTTTTTATCATGTTTTTATCATATTTTTTTCTCTTCTCATGTTTTTATCATATTTTTTTTCTCTTCTCATGTTTTTATCATATTTTTTATCTCTTTTCTCATGTTTTTATCATTTTTTGCCTCTTTTCTGGTGCTTTTATCACGTTTTTGTCTCTTTCCTCATGTCTTTCCAATATTTTTTCTCTTTTTGCATGTTCTTTTCTCATGTTTTTGTCCCTTATGTTTTTCTCCTTTTTTTTTTGCATGTTTTTACCATGTTTTTTATCATGTTTTTTTCAAGCCTTTGTCCCTTTCCTCATGGTTTTGTCATGTTTTTGTCTCTTTTTTCACATTTCTACCATTTTTTGGTCTCTTTTCTCATGTTTTTTTCATGCCTTTGTCTCTTTCCTCATAATTTTATCATGTTTTTTGTCTCTTTTCTCACATTTCTATAATTTTTTTGTCTCTTTTCTCACATTTTGTGTATCTGGGGCAGCTCTGCCTTGGAGATAAACAACTCTGGGGCGGAAATGTGAGTTCAGAGCTTCCTTTGGAAAGCACCCCCCAGCCCATGTGCCTCATTTTGGGGACACTCTGCACCTCGTGGGTGGCTTTAATTCCTCCTTGCCTGCCAGGGGCTCTGTTTTGGTGCCACAATTAGATTTTTTCAGTGCCACAATTTGATTTTTTCACTCAGATTTCTTCCCTGTTTGATGGGAGCTGCGCTGTTGGGGTGCAGTTCATTGCTGAAGTGACCTGGATGAGAATTCTGCTTGTGCAGTGCCTCTTTTCCCTATTTCAAACACAAAATTCAGTCCTTCAGGCTGATTTTGGAGCTGGTTTTTCCCTGCACAGGTTTAGGGTGCTGAAAATTCATCCCATGTGGAAATTTCCCCTTTTCCCCTTCCATCAGCTCCTCAGCATTGTCACCTTGGGATGATTTTAATGCCACTAAAGGCTCTGTCCACTGGGGGAAAAAATATTTGTGGTTTAAATGGTTTATTTTTTCTTTTTTAGGGTCACTGCTTCCCAACTCTGACCCACATGGGATGAAACTTCAGCTCCCACCCACGAGGTCTGAAATAAAACTCCAGGAGTGAGAGATGAGTTCAGACTTCATCCCAGGTGAAGGGAATAATTCCTGCAGGGAATAATTCCTGAAGGAAATAATTCCTGAAGGGAGTAATTCCTGCTCTCCAACAGGAATCATGGCAGGGATTTCTTGGCCTGAGGGAGTCTCCAATGGGACAAATTTCCTAATTTCCAACGTGATAAATGCCAGCTCAGGAGTTTTGGGAGCAGATTTGCAGCATTCCAATGGGACAAATTTCCTCATTTCCAATGAGACAAATTTCCTAATTTCCAACATGACAAAAACCATCTCAGGAGGCATTTTGGGAGCAGATTTCCCAATTTCTAATGGGACAAATTTCCTGATTTCCAATGTGATAAATGCCAGTTCAGGAGGCATTTTGGGAGCAGATTTGCAGCATTTTAATGGGACAAATTTCCTAATTTCCAATGGGACAAATTTCCTGATTTCCAACATGACAAAAGCCATCTCAGGAGGCGTTTTGGGAGCAGATTTCCAGCATTCCAACGTGACAAATGCCAGCTCAGGCAGCATTTTGGGAGCAGATCTGCAGCATTCCCTGCTTGCTGTCACCTACAGCCTGATCCTGCTGCTGGGGCTGGCTGGCAATGCCCTGTCCCTGTCCCTGCTGTCCTGCAGGGTGAAGCCCCTGTCCCACTCCTACATCCTCCTGCTGCACCTGGCCCTGCTGGACGTTCTGTTCCTGGCTGTGCTGCCCTTCCACATCCACTCCCAGCTGCTGGGGGACACCTGGAGCTTTGGGGACACGGCCTGCAGGGTCAGCAGGGCTCTCTGCTGCCTGCACACATCCCTCAGCGTGGCCTTTTTCAGCTGCCTGGGTGTGGATGTGTGGCTGGCAGTGCTGCACCCCTTCACTTCCATCCAGCTCAGGGCCACCCATTACCTGCTGGTGGCCACAGCCCTGTGGGTGGTGGCCTTGGGTGGCACCATCCCGCTGGTGCTGCACCCCACGGAGCTGAGGAGCTGCTTTGGGAGCTTCCCTGAGAGCTGGGCTGACCCCACAGCCCCTCACACCATCCTGGCTTTCATTTTTGGGGCTCTTGTCCCCTTTTCCATGGTGCTGCTGGGCTCGGTGGCCGGCAGCGTGTGGCGGAGCGGGCACAGGGCTGCCAGGAGGAAGGCCCTGGGCATCATCTTCATCATGCTGGGCATCTGTGCCCTCTGCTTTCTGCCCCAGCACCTCACCCAGCTGCTGCAGGGCATGCAGGGGATGCATTTCCTGCAGCTGCAGAGGGTGAGTGAGGCCCTGGCCAGCTGCAGCTGCTGCCTGAACCCCGTCCTGTATCGTTTCCACTGCTCTAGCAGGGCCTGGCACTGCCCCTGCAGGCTCAGGCTCAGGCCTAAGAGGGTCTTCACCATCTGTGACCACAATTTTGGGGACCCTTCCTGGGACTACAAACCTGGGCAGAGGTGTGGGAAGGAAAATCCACGGGTATGGGATCGACTGATCCGCTCCAGGTACACCCAGAGCTGATCTTGCTGAGTATTTAATTAAAAACAAACCTGCAAAACATTTTTTTTCATGTAGGTGGAAATTTTGATCAGAAAAAAATAGATTAAAGCAGCTGGAGGTTTTGATCAGAAAACTGGGACAATCCTTGGGGGAGGTGGAGGCTTGGACAGGCCCCCAGAGCACTCCTGGCTCTGTTCAATTCTTCAAAATCAAAATTCTTCTGTTCAATTCTTTCGAATCTGTTGAATTTTGGGGTTGGTAGAACCTGGGGGTGTTTCCTGCAAAGCAGCACATCCCAAAAAGGGGAATTGGAAGGAAATCCAGGAAATTACTGGATCCCAGCAGGGCTTTTCCCATTTTCCTGCTCCACATTCCACAGCCAAATAGGGGCTTCTCCTCCTGCCTTGGAATATTCCAGGAGCTCCAGGCTGTGGCTCCAAGCTGGGACACTGATTCATGGATGTTTAGAAGGGAGCAGACATTTGATAAACCCCGGATTTACCAGAGCTCCTCTGCCCACACACTCACTCTTTGCACTGTGTGGTCTCCAAACGTCCCAAAGTTCATTTTTTTCCACTGACATTTGGTGATATAAACACAATTATCTGCCCTTCTCTTGTGTTAACACAGCCCACGTGGCTGCTGAGAACTGAGTTTCCATCCCCTGAGAAACGTGAGGCTCTGGGGAGGATTTTTTTTAATTTGTGGGTGATTTTTGAGACAGAAAACCACACAAAAATGTGCTCAGAACTGAGTTTCCTCCAGAGGATGTGGGGCTTTGGGTGTCACACAGGCACAGGCTCAGTGCTGCTGCTGCTTCAAACAAAATCTGAATTTCCAACTTCAGCCTGAACTTCACTCTCCACCCAGGTGTTTGTCCTTGATTGGAATCTCATTAATTACTTTTAAACCCCAAATTGAGCTCTGGCCTCTCCCTTTTTTTTTTACTCTTATCTCAGAGCAGTTTTTAAATCTTGCTGAGAGAATCAGCTCCAACTTTTTTAAACTCTGAAAAATTCCAATCCCTGGGAAGGTTTGATGAAAATCCAGAGAGCTTCAGAGGGAGCCCAAAATAATCCTTTACCTTGAACAGAAATTGCTATTTTTGTCCTAATTCAGGCTGTGGAAAACCCTCCCAGCACTGGAGGGGGATTGGTTTGATCAGCCAAGCACAATCTTTGTGGATAAAAGTAAAAAAAAAATTGATTGGAGGCTCCTTGCAGCTGACCCTGAGGGAAGGATGGGGAATTAAATGGATTTTGCTGCTCGGCTAGCAGCACATTTAGGGATTTTTTAACTTTCTGTGATGTTTTTATGCTTTGAATTTGAATTGTTTCAGGCAGCACTGAGGGGAGTTTAAGGGAAATCAGCTGTGGGAGGGGAGAACACTGAGTAACTTTTACTTTAAGGTGTAAAAAACTCAATAATTGCTCCTCAGCTCTGTTCCAACACAGGTTGAAACTCCCTGGATGTTTTTTTTTCCAAGGGGGAAAATCCCAATGCTGGAATTGGACAAACACTGGAATTCTTTTATTAAAACCAAGCAGAAAAAAGCCTTACCAATGTAAACAAAATAAAATGTGCCTCTGTGACCCCCCTGGGCTGGGCTCTGCTCTCAGGGGGTGCCCTGGGGCAGTCCTTTCTTCAGGAGGGATGTCAGATAACTGCCAAGCTCTTCATCCTGAAAGGGATAAAAAAAGAAA
>JAJEOU010000287.1:6685182-6797821 GCA_021534815.1 Acrocephalus arundinaceus | reverse complement strand
GTTGAATTTTTTTCCCTCAGTTTTTCTGAACAA
This sequence comes from Acrocephalus arundinaceus, assembly GCA_021534815.1. NCBI lineage: Eukaryota > Metazoa > Chordata > Aves > Passeriformes > Sylviidae > Acrocephalus > Acrocephalus arundinaceus. The sequence continues at coordinate 6,797,788 of JAJEOU010000287.1, read as the reverse complement.
CCCTGAAGTTGATTTTTTCCCTCAGTTTTTTCTGAACAACCCTGGAAGTTGTTTTTTTCCCTCAGTTTTTCTGAACACCCTAAAGTTGTTTTTTCCCTCAGTTTTTCTGAACAACCCTGAAGTTTTTTCCCTCAGTTTTTCTGAACAAACCCTGAAAGTTGATTTTTTCCCTCAGTTTTTCTGAACAACCCTGAAAGTTGATTTTTCCCTCAGTTTTTCTGAACAACCCTGAAGTTGTTTTTTCCCTCAGTTTTTCTGAAACACCCTGGAAGTTGTTTTTCCCTCAGTTTTTCTGAACAACCCTGAAAGTTTTTTCCCTCAGTTTTCTGACAACCCTGAAAGTGATTTTTTCCTCAGTTTTTCTGAACAACCCTAAAGTTGTTTTTTCCCTCAGTTTTTCTGAACAACCCTGAAAGTTTTTTCCCTCAGTTTTTCTGAACAACCTGAAAGTTGATTTTTTCCCTCAGTTTTTCTGAACAACCCTGAAAGTTTTTTCCCTCAGTTTTTCTGAAACACCCTAAAGTTGTTTTTTCCCTCAGTTTTTCTGAACAACCCTGAAGTTTTTTCCCTCAGTTTTATGAACAACCCTGAAAGTTTTTTCCCTCAGTTTTTCTGAACAACCCTAAAGTTGTTTTTTCCCTCAGTTTTTCTGAACAACCCTGGAAGTTTTTTCCCTCAGTTTTTCTGAACAACCCTGGAAGTTTTTTCCCTCAGTTTTCTGAACAACCCTGAAAGTTTTTTCCCTCAGTTTTATGAACAACCCTGAAAGTTTTTTCCCTCAGTTTTTCTGAACAACCCTGAAGTTGATTTTTCCTCAGTTTTTCTGACAACCTGAAAGTTGTTTTTCCCTCAGTTTTTCTGACAACCCTGAAAGTTTTTCCCTCAGTTTTTCTGAACAACCCTGGAAGTTGTTTTCCCTCAGTTTTTCTGAACAACCCTGGAAGTTTTTTCCCTCAGTTTTTCTGAACAACCCTGGAAGTTGGTTTTCCCTCAGTTTTTCTGAGCAACCCTAAAGTTGTTTTCCCTCAGTGCAGCTGCCTCAGGCTGAGTTCTTTGCTCACAACAGGGCTCAGATTGGAGCTGCAGAGCCAGGAATAACTCTGCAGGAAATAAATCCTCTGTGATTCACAGAAACAGCACAACAAGCTTTGGATCAGCCCCTTCCCTGGGCTCAGACACAGCCAGGAGAGGACCAGGCTGGGATTTGGGATGGAGACAGGGGTGAGGCAGCATCCCAAATCCATCCCTCTGCTCTCTCTGCAGGGTCCTGAAGGATTATTCAGTGCAGCACCTCCCTGATGGCTCCATCACCGTGGAGTCCATCCTGATCCAGGCCACAGCGCACTCAGAGGATCAGGGAACCAAAGTCCTGCTCGTGTCCTGGACTTACCAGGTGAGAATTCCTCATTTCTGGCCTGAATTCTTCATTTCTGCCCTGAATTCCTCCCATCCCAAACCATTCCTGCACTAGGGTGAGCCTGCTTAAGTCCTGGATTTGGCAGGTGGAATTCCTGATTTCTGCCCTGAATTCCTCATTTCTGGCCTGAATTCCTTCCATCCCCAACCATTCCTGCACTGTACGATACCATGTCCTGGACTTACCAGGTGGGAATTCCTCATTTCTGCCCTGAATTTCCTGATTTCTGCCCTGAATTCCTGATTTCTGGCCAGAATTCCTCCCATCCCAAACAATTCCTAAATTGGGGTGAGCCTGCTTAAGTCCTGGACTTACCAGGTGGGAATTCCTGATTTCTGGCCTGAATTCCTGATTTCTGGCCAGAATTCCTCCCATCCCAAACCATTCCTGCACTGGGGTGAGCCTGCTTAAGTCCTGGACTTACCAGGTGGGAATTCCTGATTTCTGCCCTGAATTCCTGATTTCTGGCCAGAATTCCTTCCATCCCAAACCATTCCTGCACTGTAGGATACCATGTCCTGGACTTACCCAGTGGGAATTCCTCATTTCTGCCCTGAATTTCCTGATTTCTGGCCTGAATCCCTGATTTCTAGCCAGAATTCCTCCCATCCCAAACAATTCCTACAATTTGGGTGAGCCTGCTCATGTCCTGGATTTGGCAGGTGGGAATTTCTCATTTCTGTCCTGAATTCCTGATTTTTGGCCAGAATTCCTGATTTCTCACCAGAATTCCTGATTTTTGCCTGAATTCCTGATTTCTGGCCTGAATTCCTGATTTTTGGCCAGAATTCCTGATTTATCACCTAAATTCCTGATTTCTACCCTGAATTCCCCAATCCCAAACCATTCCTGCACTGGGGTGAGCCTCCCTCCCCTGCCTTTGGGGCAGTGTGGGAGATGAGGGCAGTCCCTGCTGTTTTCTGCCCATTTTGGAGCAGAAATGGTTTCACAGGAGCTCCCTGGGCCCACTGCAGCAGAGAACTTCTGGGGTAATTAATTCCAGTTAATTCCATTTAATTCCACTTAATTCAGTTCTGTATTTTTTAACTCTGCTGAGTATTTCACATTTTATTTCTTACTTGGCAAATTTAAAACGAGTAGAGAATTATTTCTGATCTTAACATTCTTTTATTTGACAGGCATCCCACCATCTTCACTTCCTGTGGCTGGGTTAATTTTAAATAACCTTTAATTAGATTTTATAAGAAATAAATATATTTCTTATAAAAGTATAAAAAGATCTAGATAATTTTTGATTAGGTTTAATAATCTTCTGTTATAAAACCAACTTTTCTAAACTCTTTTCTTGACAGCAAGGAAATGCCTTTGGAAGGCAAAGCAATAAAATCAGTTTATTCCTTGATTTCAAGCAAAAATGGGGATTTTCCTCAAAGGAAACCCCTCAGCTCCTTTGAGAAATGGGAGTTTCACACAAATAGTTTGTAAGAACAGCCAGAAATGAATTTTTGGATTGTTTTAATTTTTAAACCCAGCTCACATTAAATCTTGCAGGGTTCAGGAATTTTCTCAGCCCATTTCTAGGTACCAAAATTGAATTTACTGCCCCAAATGGACAATCCAAGGAAGATTTTTGCTCTCATCCTATTTCTAATTATTGTTGCTTTGGTATTTTGTACCTTTTCTAAAGCAACCCCTTTGCCTTCTCTGTCACCTTTAAATCCCTGAAGTTTTGTTGGCTTCAGTGGGGAAGTTCTTTTAAAAAAGTCCTCACTAAAGCCTTGTGCTGTTGGAGAATTCCCTGGGAAACAATTCCTGACCTGCTCTACCACAGCTCAGTCACACCCAGGGTTTTGTTCCCAAGAGAGGCCACTAAATCAGCTTGGAAAACCAAAGGATTGCCACTGAGAATCAGCTGGGTTGTTACTAAAACCAAGCTTCACTAAACTTAAAAACTGATTTTTTTATGGAAGCTGAAGTTCCTCATGCTCTGTTCCCATGACACACAGATTAGGAGACAGTTCCAAGCTAATTATTTATTTTAAAACTCAACTCATCAACCCAAATATATCCCATTAAATATCCCATGAAATTCATGCACCTTAGTGCAAGATGGACTTCCCAAAAAGGATCCCCAGCCAGCAGAACAAGGGAAAAGCTTTTGAGTCTAAATGAGCCCCAGAAATGGGAAAAACAAAATGGGCTGCTCCTTGAGCTACAGATGCCCATCACTTTCTGGTTTTTGGGGAGAAAGGCTGCATTCCCTGCAGAGTGCCAGAGAGATGGAAAACAGACCCGAAACCCACTGGATTTTAAATTAATATTCTAAACCTGGGTTTCTGCAGTGGTATTTGCTGATTGTCATGATTTAATGCTGCAGATAAATGAGAGAGGGCACAAAACCCCCATTTTAACACAATTTTGAGAGTGACCAGTGCTCCAGCACTCCCAACACCTGCCTGAGCCACTTGGACATCAATTAATGGGGCACTGGCAGAGAAATCCAACCCAGAGGGGTGACACCATCATAAAATTGGAGTGTTTATTTTTTGGGGTTTTCCCACCTGATTCCCTCCCCTCTGAGGAGTCCCACAGGTTGAGATGCCAATGTCACACCACTGTGCACTGAGACAGGTCGAGCGTCCGAGACAATTCAAAATAAAATTAAAAATTAAAAATCAAAACCAAAAAAACAAAACAGCTAAACATTTGGGGGTCACAAGAATCTAAAGATGGTCACATGCTGTGAATTCATCATGGAGGCATTTGAAGCTTACCAATCCCCTAGAGTCAGCCATTCCTCTAGGAATCCTTCAGTCTAACGCTTGCTCAGGACAAAACAAGGGAATAACAGTTACAAAGCAAGAAACAGCACAAAAGTTGTTTTCCACGAGGAAAAACGTGGAAACCTTTCAGAGCTGAACAGCCTGGCACCTTTTGGGAGGCTCTCCAGAGCATGGATAAAACACCATTCCTTTCCTATTCCAGGGAGAGAATTCCTACCGCTCACAGAAGCAGCTGCCAAAAAAACACCCCCAAGTTCTGTCCAGGGAAATCAGTTCCAGTTCTAAAAGCTCTGTGAGATTCCTCATGGATGTTTCTGATTTTGGGATCAGGTGAGAAGCAGCTGGGCTAAAATCCCGTGAGCAAGCCCCTGTTAGAAACCATTGTGTGCCATTTTGTAAAATCTGACTGGCTGTGGTAAACAGGGACAAGTGACATCCAAGTGATTGGATGTTCACTGTAAAAACACAAGGAATCCTCACCCCTTCTTTACTGGCAGCATTTCCAAAAGGAAAACTAACTCTGGGAGTGATTAAAAAAAAATAATTTAAAAATAGTATCTGTACAGCCAAAAATGACATAATTTTTAGTTATTAAGGTTTAAAAACGAATCACAGCGTTATGCTAGGGCAGAAAAGGAGGAGGGCAGGTCTTTAATCCATGCAGAATTCTCTTCCTGTCCCTGTCACACATGCCAGCAGACACTGGGAGCAGTGTTTCAGCCCTCTCACTTGCAAAAAAAAAGTGATTTTCCTTTTGTGCTGAGCCCAAAGCCAAGAGCACCTCAGTTTGGATCCCTGTGCCATCAGCACAGAAATCACCTCACTTCCAGCAACACCAACCCCACTGCTGGCAATCCCTGACTGCCTTAACCTGGCAGTTTGCACAGAGAGCTGAAAGCCAAACCCACTCCTCCAGAGCCACAAACACCTTCAATCCAGTGCCTGCTGCACACAATCCATGCAGGGAGCCACCAAAACCATGGAGACAAGCACGAAGGAACTCAAGCAGATGGTGAGGGCTAATGAGAGCTGTGGAATTCAAACCTCAATGATCCCATCTTACCTTCACTTTGCTGGCTGCCTGCACTGCCACTGCCATAGCTGAAGCCTGGGTCTTGGTAGGCTGGTGGGAAGCAAGGAGGGGGCAGAGGGTATTGGTAGGGATATCCTTGGCCCAAGGGCCAGGGAGCAGCGGGGTGTGGGAGGGGAGCCAGGGTGTCCTGGTCCGAGGCGCCGCTGGAGCCGTTGTTCAGGTTCAGTGCAGCCAGATCTAGGGAAGAAAAAAAGGGGAAAACTTTGACTCAGCAAGTGAAAAATTCATTTATGGAGGTATTTGAAACTTAGAAACGCTCTGGGATCAACGTTCTCACCCAGCAGTGAGAGGTGAGAACAGGGTGAGAAAAGGATGAGAAAAGGATGAGGACATCCCTCTTTTTCAGGCTGGAAACTGAGTGGGACTGACCAGCAGGGAGTGTGTGGCACCACCAGAAATAAATCCTGCTGTCCTCAGGGCTCTACCTGATGGGTTCATCCTCCTCCAAGTGCTCTCCTTGCCTGGGGAGAGCATCAGCCACTTGTCACACCATTTCAGAGTCATGAAGGGTTCTCCTGTTCTGGGACACCTTTTGTGAAACCCCAGGAGAGCTGGGGTTGGAAGTGACCTCTGGAGATGTCCCTGTCCAATTCTGGAGCAGGTGACACAAGAAAGTGTCCAGCTGGGGTTGGAATATCTCCCTGGGCAGCTACTCCAGAGCTCTGCCACCCTCATGGAAATTTCTCCTCATGAAATTCTTCATTGTGAGGACACACCAGGGTCTCTGGCTTTAATTATGCATTTGCATTTAAACTTCTTTTCATTCATGAATGAGAATTTACCACCTCAAAGGTCTGGATTAGATTTTCAGAGTTATTGCAGATGAACTCAATTACCCATTAATCGGAGCCACTTTGTGCTACTTCATGTTAAAATAGTAAAAATTTTAAGAATTGAAAAATGAGCATTGTCTACAAAATACACAATGCATTAGATCTATAACAGTAAACTGCCTTTAAAAGATGAAATATTGGTGGGGAAATGCTAAATTCACCCTCAGTTCAGAATGGGCAACAAGTGCATCCTTCAGGCTTGGATGTCTGGTAGAAATTGAATCCTCTGGCTAGATTTATTCTATGATTATGCTCTATTTCTGCTTTTCTGAGAGCCTGACATTGTGGTTACTCAGCAGTGCTGTCAAGCTGGTGTGTTGGGAACTCCTCATGAGCTGAGCTTCAACAGCTCAGCATTACCAAGCCATGTAAGCACAAAAAAAACCATAAAAGGGAAGATTTTGTGCCATCCTCAAGGCACAAAAGTGACACAGGGACAGCTCTGCCCTTCCCAGCAGGGACTTACTGCCACAGAGGTCTCCGAAGACGTAGTAGCACTGCTCTGAGAAGGTGATTTTGTTCACAGTGTGCCTGAGGTAGCCGTGTTTCAGCATGCTGCTGGCGTATTTCCTGGCCTCCCGGCGGTCCTTGAAGCCTTCCACGTGTGTGTAAAGCCAGTCCACCACATCTGCTCCTGAAATGGGGGCAGCAACAGGGGACACGGGATTATTTGAGCAGAACTGTGGCTACAATGGGATTATCTGAGCAGAAATGTGGTATCTTAACACCTACAACGGGGTTATCTGGCCAGAATTGTACCAGCTGAACACCTACAGTGGGGTTATCTGACCAAAGTGAGCCAGTTGAACACCCACAATGGGATTATTTTACCAAAGTGTGCCAGCTGAACATCTAAAATGGGGTTATCTGACCAAACTGAGCCAGTTGAACACCCACAACAGGGTTATCTGGCCAGAATTGTACCAGTTGAACACCTGCAATGGGATTATTTGAGCAGAATTGGGCCAGCTGAACACCTACAATGGGGTTATCTGACCAAACTGAGCCAAATAAATACCTACAATGGGATTATCTGACCAAACTGTTCAACTGCCAGTTGAACACCCACAATAGGGTTATCTGAGCCAAATTGTGGCAGCTCAACACCTACAGTAGGGTTATCTGACCAAACTGAGCCAGCTGAACACCCACAATAGGGTTATCTGGCCAGAATTGTACCAGTTGAACACCTACAATGGGATTATCTGACCAAACTGTGCCATCAGAACACCTACAATGAGATTATCTGAGCCAAATTGTGGCAGCTCAAGACCTACAATAGGGTTATCTGGCCAGAATTGTACCAGTTGAACACCTACAATGGGATTATTTGAGCAGAATTGTGCCAGCTTAGTGAGCAAGGGATCTGCTTACCTATCACTGCGTTGGAGATGGTGATTTTTAACCACATCCTGTCCCGAATTTCAAGGCCTGAGTCTGGCAGCTGCATGACCTTGACAATAGTAGCCATGTCACTCTTCACAGTTAAGGGAGATTCTTCTAATTCTAAAAGGAAGAGAGGGCACAGGCTGCTGTGAAATGAACTGAGGCTGAAGGAACTTCTCAGCTCCCAGTCTGGATGAAAGAAAAAATACAGTTTTATCAACAGATGCAAAAGAAAAGAAAAAAAAGACACAAAGGTTCCCAAATGCACCCTTATCCATGGAGTGAATTACAGAATTTACAGCAATTCTTCAAATTTTGGGCTCAGGGCCACCAGTTTAGTGACAGAAATGCTGAGTCCCCATGTCTTGGCTTCCCAGAACAGCTAGAGGATCCACTCTGCATCAGGAGTGGAAAAGGAAATCCCAGGATTTTTGTGATCCATCATTTCCCAGTTCAATTTCCCAGGAGCAGCCCTTTCCACCCAAGGGATCACTGCATGGAGAACTCTGTGGGAACAAATTTTTGGGGTTTGTTCTTTTGGTTTGGGGCTCATTGTCAGGAGTGACACCCATCTCCATGGAGAAAGAGGATGACCATGGCTCAACCCATGTCCAGTTGGTTTTTTTTAAAGATCTGGACATTCTTGTGTAGAATTGAGATCAGGAAAGAAATCTTCCCTCATTAGAAGAAATTTCCTTATAAAAACCCTTGTGATTTCCTGATAAAAACCCTTCCCAGTGTCCCAGAGATGGCAGTCTCACAATCCATTCCTCCCAGGATTATTTTGCCCTGCATCTTTCTTGTGGAACACTTTTAAAAAAAGCTCCCAAATGCCTCCACAGTTCGTAGTTCACACCATTACAGGCAGGACTGGATCCCCAGAGGTTTCACATTTTCCTGATTGGTTTTTACAATAAAATCAGAACAGGGTTGAGGTTGATCTTGTCAAATTCTCCTTCCTCTCCCACCTTCCAGCCCTAGAAAATTCATTTTTATCTGTGTTTTTAACCCAGCAGGAATTCCAAAACCCTCCTCCCCTCCCAGTTCCCCACATCACCCACCTTTCAAAAGCACAAGGGAACCACTTTTGTCCTTTTCCAGCCACCCAACAAGTTTGGATAAAAAAAGGTACAGCAAGCGTGAAACAATGAAAACTGAAAATGCTTCTTTTCCACACATGCACTGCCAATATGCATGAAAACATCCCAGACCAGCTCTGCATGCAGCTTCAATACTTACAAACCTCAAATAAACACTAAAACTTTGCTTTTGCTTTAAGTTAGTTTGGTTAGTGGCAAAAAGCAACGTGTCTGGGGAAAAAAAAAATACACCAACAAACGAATATTCGAGTACATGGGGAGCAATAAATTGTATTTTCTTGGAGACCTGAGACCTGCATATGAACAGAAAATTTATATTTTCTAAGCTCTGGTTGCTGTACAATTATGGTAAATTCTGAGGTGCATCTAAATGCTCCCATTTTGGTCTGAATTCAGTCAGCTGTGGAAAATTCACCCAACCCAGGTCAGGGCAGGTAACAAGAGCTGAGCTGAAGGAAGAGGCCACAATAAAAATCAAGGGTTCCCTTTATTCTCTTGCGTTCCAGAAAGGAAATATTTGAAGTCGCTGGCACAGAAATGAGAAGCTGTCTCCAGAAATGTGGTTTTGCTCCCAAACACCTTTATTTTTAAAGTAAAACTGAGAGGGTGCCTGTTCCCCACACTTCCCCACCCCAGCACTATCACCAAGGCACAGGATACATGAATTGCTCAGGAGGAATGCTGAGTACAGACTTGTTTGACAGCAATCAGCAGAGACATTGCATTGTAAGGCTCAAAACACATCTCAGGATAAAGCAGCCAGCAGGAAAGGTTCATTTGCTTCCTGCTGCAAATTATTTCCCCTCAGTGGTGCTGCCTGATGTCTAAAAACACCTACAAAAAAAAACCCCCAACCTGGTCTTTCTCCAAGGTGAGGTGGAATTCCAGCTTATACATCTGAGGTATTTTATAAGCAATACCACACAGGTCTTTAAAATCCTCAAAATGTTGTTTTGAGTAAAAGGAAGGGCAAGTTAATATTCCTTTAAACAAATTTTCCAAGGTAAGGAGTTGGAGCATAGTTTTAACAACACCAAGGCCGTGGGTTTGAAACCTGTCTGGGTCATTCACTTAAAATCTGGACTCAATGACCCTTCCAACTAAAAGGATTCTGTGATTAGAGTGTTCTGAGAGGCTTTTGAACTAAAGAAACCTCTCTGAATCATGACAACCTCCTGGTTTCATGGATTTGGCTCTTTTAGACTGCCACAGACTGACAAACCAGGAACAAGGTTGAACTCTAACCATAATTTCACTTGGGATGTTAAATTTGGTTTTAGCTTGTTCAATAAATTCTAAAAATATAAAAAAGCATAAAAAGGATAAAAAAGTATAAAAGAAGACCATGTGAATATCAGGGAAGGATTTCCCAAATGAAACACCAATGTTATTGCTGAAATATAATAAAAAACAATGAAACCCAAGAAGGGACTTCTCCCATCCACCTGAGGGGATAAACCCAAACCTATCTTTAAAATCCACCAGCAACCACTTCTCCCTGAGACAACACCCTGACCAAACACCTCCAACATTCTCAACCTCCAACCTTGACCAAAAATTCTCCTGCTTCCCCCAAGTGAGAGAAAAAAACCACTCAAGGCCTGGCTGGCGCCGCCGCTGTCACCGTGCCCGTGGCCGGGCCCTGCTGGCCCCGAGCTGCCCTGGGCTGGCCAGGGGGTGACTTACTTTCCGACTCGGGAATTGAGCTTGTTAGTGAGGAGCTGGTAGATGTGGTGATGCTCATGGAAGGGCTCATACCGTAACGGGGGTACGCTCCCGTCATGGCCGTGGTATGAGAGATCCACGCCGCGGGGTCGATCGGCCGCACCGGCTCAGCTGTGAGGAAAAGGCACAGAAAAGCAGGTCAGAGCTGCAGCAAACAGCAAGGTTTTGAAAGATCTGAGGGGGTTTCTATTGTTTTCTTGTTGTTTCTTTGGTTTTCTGAGTGTTTCATGTAAGTGAGATCCCACAGACTCTACCACCACAAATAGACAGTAAAATGGAGTCAGACTTGCAGCAAACACCAAGATTGTCAAAGATCTGAGGAGGTTTCTATTGTTTTCTTGTTGTTTCTTTGGTTTTCTGAGGGTTTCATATGAGTGAGGTCTCTCTACCCTTGTGGTAGCCTGCATCACCACAAATGGACAGAAAACAGGGTCAAGACATGCAGGAAATACCAAGATTTTGAAAGATCTGAGGGGGTTTCTATTGTTTTCTTGTTGTTTCTTTGGTTTTCTGAGGGTTTCATATGAGTGAGGTCTCTCTACCCTTGTGGTAGCCTGCATCACCACAAATGGACAGAAAACAGGGTCAAGACATGCAGGAAATACCAAGATTTTGAAAGATCTGAGGGGGTTTCTATTGTTTTCTTGTTGTTTCTTTCGTTTTCTGAGGGTTTCATATGAGTGAGGTCTTTCTACACTTGTGGTAGTCTGCACCACCACAAATGGACAGAAAATGGGGTCAGACTTGCAGCAAACACCAAGATTGTCAAAGATCTGAGGAGCTTTCTATTGTTTTCTTGTTGTTTCTTTGGTTTTCTGAGGGCTTCATATGAGTGAGGCCTCATAGGTAAGAGGTCTCTCTACCCTTTGGTAGTCTGCACCACCACAAAGGGACAGAAAATAGGGTCAGACATGCAGCAAACACCAGGATTGTCAAAGATCTGAGGGGAATTCTATTGTTCTCTTGTTGTTTCTTTGGTTTTCTGAGGGTTTCACATCAGTGAGATCCCACAGACTCTACCATCACAAGTAGACAGCAAAATGGGGTCAGACTTGCAGCAAACACCAAGATTGTCAAAGATCTGAGGAGGTTTCTATTGTTTTCTTGTTGTTTCTTTGGTTTTCTGAGGGTTTCATATGAGTGAGGTCTCTCTACCCTTGTGGTAGCCTGCATCACCACAAATGGACAGAAAACAGGGTCAAGACATGCAGGAAATACCAAGATTTTGAAAGATCTGAGGGGGTTTCTATTGTTTTCTTGTTGTTTCTTTGGTTTTCTGAGGGTTTCATATGAGTGAGGTCTCTCTACCCTTGTGGTAGCCTGCATCACCACAAATGGACAGAAAACAGGGTCAAGACATGCAGGAAATACCAAGATTTTGAAAGATCTGAGGGGGTTTCTATTGTTTTCTTGTTGTTTCTTTCGTTTTCTGAGGGTTTCATATGAGTGAGGTCTTTCTACACTTGTGGTAGTCTGCACCACCACAAATGGACAGAAAATGGGGTCAGACTTGCAGCAAACACCAAGATTGTCAAAGATCTGAGGAGCTTTCTATTGTTTTCTTGTTGTTTCTTTGGTTTTCTGAGGGTTTCATATGAGTGAGGCCTCATAGGTAAGAGGTCTCTCTACCCTTTGGTAGTCTGCACCACCACAAAGGGACAGAAAATAGGGTCAGACATGCAGCAAACACCAGGATTGTCAAAGATCTGAGGGGAATTCTATTGTTCTCTTGTTGTTTCTTTGGTTTTCTGAGGGTTTCACATCAGTGAGATCCCACAGACTCTACCATCACAAGTAGACAGCAAAATGGGGTCAGACCTGCAGCAAACACCAAGATTTTGAAAGATCTGAGGGGTTTCCTCTTGTTTTCTTTCTGTTTCTCTAGTTTTCCTAAGGGTTTCATATGAGTGAAGTCCCATAGTCTGCACCACCACAAAGGGACAGCAGAACAGGGTCAGACTTGCAGAAAACAAGATTTTGAGTGGTCTGAAGGGTTTTCTTTTGGTTATACTGATTTTAATAAGGGTTTCAATGGAGTGAGGTCCTGCAGTCTGCACCAGACAAAAGGCACAGAAAATGGGGTCAGACTTGCAGAAAATACCAAAATTTAAAAGCTCTGAGGGGTTTTCTCTTGTTGTTTCTCTGGTTTTCTGGTTTCAAGGGAGCTCCCACAGTTTGCATCCCACAGTCTATTGCATTTATTCTACCCTCATCTTCTGTGGACTGGGAACAAACTGGTTCCAGCACCACCAGCACAGCCCTCACCAGCAGGAGGCAGCTGAGTTTGTCACATGAGCACAGATCTTTTACTGCTACTGAAAACAAGGTAATTTTCAAGGTGTTTTATGTTTATCACTGCTGCTTCCCTCACATCTTCAAAACACTCACTTTAATTTTTCTCTAGAAGTTCATTATGAGAAAATGAGGATTTTTAACACTTGGCATAATTATTTCCAAACTTTCTATGAATTTAAAGGTTGAGATCATCTCCCAAAAGGTTGGGAGCTTGATCCAAAGATGTGAACCAAGAGAAAATCTCCCAGGAATTCAATGGGCAGTGGAATCTCAGAAAAAGTATTTTGAACCCCAACACAAAAGTAAACATATAAAAGAAATGAACAGGTAGAATCTGTTAAGATGGCAAAATAGGTGAAAATATTCCAGAACTTGGGGGTTTCCCACGAACCCAGCAAAGAGCCCAAATGTTTACTCACCCCTGGGGATGGTGAAATAACTCCTGGGAGTAGGGTCCCAACATTTGGCTACTGTTAGGCTGATAGGTCTAGGAAGAAAGAAAACAGGTAAGGATGACTCTTAATTTTCCTGCAGAGCTGGAAATGCTGCAAGAACTATTTGAAACAAATTTATTCCTATCCAGCAGTTGCCAAGTACATTCTGAGAATGGTTTTGAAAAGCTTTATAATATTTTCAGTATGAAGCACATCAGGATGTTGCTGGTTTTGCACAGATGATGAGCACTGGTGGTGAAATCTGTTGGATAATCAGCTCCTGAGATATTAAAACGCTCATCACATAAACAAACAGTGCTGCTGAAACCAGGCAACTCCTCCTTCGTGTTGGTTTTGGCCAGAACCAACCTCACCTATTCATCATTGACACTGAGAAGTTCACAGTTGAGATCAGTCATGCTGATGGATATGAAAATGTTGATTTCTCTGAGGTTCTCCCAGCTCCAACAAATGCAGATGGAGGATAAATAGGAAGAGGTTTTGTGATGTGCTCACCCTGGTTTGGAGACTATTTCCCGTAAAACCCGAACGGCATCATCATTGCTCATGTTCTCAAAATTGACATCGTTCACCTGAAACAGCACAGAAAGCAGAGGTCAGCCTTTGCAGCAGGAAACTTCAAGGTGGTTTAATTGCTTCATTAAATCCCCCAATTTATCTGGCTGGTCACTGCTTCCATCCCTTTGAAATGCCATTTCTCAGAGTTCTCTCTGAGAAATCTCTCAGAGTTTAGGAGAGCACAGAGAAGATCCCGGCTAAACCGACAGCAGGGATCAGATGAATAATTTAATTTTACAGAGTGTAATTTAGCACTTGTTTTCTTCTAGGAGCAGGGCTGAGGGCAACCCTTAATGCTCATTTCTCTGAGTCCTGTCATGCTGCTGTATTTTCTTCCAAATTTATCAGCAATTCAAGGCTTGAATTGAAAGAAATCAAATAGAAATTGCTAACAGGGGGACAGTGAGTATGATTTCCTTTCACATTCTGTTAAGTTTTATTTTGCTGTGGGTTTTTCCAGGCTCTTCAAACTTATAGAACTTAAATGTGCCACATTTTACATCTAAATCTTGAAGGTGTTTAAGAGTTTGGAGCATTAATCATCCTCATTTTACAGAGAGTAGAATGAGACAGAAACGGATTTGCCCAAATTAATTTCAGGAGCACGGAACAAAGCCTGGATTATTTCACACCAACTTCAGCCATCTTTGTGCCACATTTCTCTGAGGGTGAACAAATGCTGTTCCCTGGTTCCTGCAGCCCCTGGGGCTGGTGGGATGGCTGAGCACAGGGTTTGGGGACAGGGACAAACCTGCAGCAGCATGTCCCCCGGCTCGATGCGCCCGTCCGCTGCCACCGCCCCTCCCTTCATGATGGAGCCGATGTAGATGCCACCATCGCCCCGGTCATTGCTCTGGCCCACAATGCTGATTCCCAGGAAGTTGTACTTTTCTAGATGGAGGGTGGGGAAAAAAAAAAAGGCAGATAAAGTTGTGAGAACGAGGTCAGACAGGATGGTGTTGGGACAAATGGAGGTGAGGGATCTCTGGAGTCCACGCTGGGTTTGGAGCGTGCAGTTTATTGCACAGGGTGTGGGTGAAGGGGCCCTGCCACGAGCTGCCAGCCACAGCTCAGAGCAGAGAGAGAGTGAGGAGGAAAAGGAGGAAGGAGAGAGTGAAGAAGAAAAGCAAGAGGAAAAAGAGGAGAGAGCGAGCGAAGTTCCCATTACAATCCATTATATCTTCTATACTGAATATTCTGATTTACACCAACCAATCCAGCACAAGATACAAATCCTACAGCATTTACACACAGCCTATAACAATCACTACATTACCATTCTGTGTTATATTTTAAACTCTAAAAACGACTCTTGGGACCCCTCCTGCCAAGCCAGCAGGGTCTGCTCTGACCCTTGGACTCTTGGTGAGGAGAAGGGCATTGTTTCATCAATTAATTTAATTGTTTAACCTTCAGCTGCCCATACCATTGTTTTCCAGTTGTTCAGTAACTAAAACTCGGCATCAGACATCAAAACTTGCCTTCAACTCTATTTCATTTATAGGTTTCATATTCTCTAAAAATAAGCAGTCATATTTATAAGGCTTTCCTGTTTCATCTTCCCCAACATCAAGTGATTGGAATGATAGCAAAGAGTGAGGCTGCCTCAGCTTTGAAACATCTCAACACATCAGTGTAGTAATGCACCTCCCACCCTGCGTGGGCATTTCTGTCTAAGGAAAGAGTTTCAGTTTGCCTTTAGACATTTTAGGAAGTTTAACTAGAAAGTTCTGTGCCTTTCTCATTGTAACTGGCTCAGTGCCAGCACAGAGGCATTGGCTGGAAAGTGCAGCTCAAAGCCTGGTGCTGATTTCATAGGGGCAGGGGCCAAACAGCCCCCCTGAACTATCAAATACTGAAGAGAGAACACAAAGGAACTCAAGGGCTTTTTGGGGTGTCTTAGCAAGGTGTCAGAGGCTTCTCACACACCTGTGCTTGCTTTTTGCACTTTTCTAGAAGGATGTTGTACTTTTCTAGATGGATGGTGGGGAATGGGGGGTAAAAAAAGCAGATAAAGTGATTGGAATGACAGCAAAGAGTGAGGCTGCTTCAGCTTTGAAACATCCCAACACAGCAGTAATGCATCCCCCACCCCTGCGTGGGCATTTCTGTCTAAGGAAACAGTTTCAGTTTGCCTTTAGACATTTTAGGAAGTTTAACTAGAAAGTTCTGTGCCTTGTCACTGGCTCAGTGCCAGCACAGAGGCATTGGCTGGGCTTGGAAAGTGCAGCTCAAAGCCTGGTGCTGATTTCATTGGGCCAGGGGCCAAATGGACCACCTGAACCATTGAAAACTAAAGAGAGAGCACAGAGGAACTCAAGGGCTTTTTGGGGTGTCTTAGCAAGGTGTCAGAGGCTTCTCACACACCTGTGCTCAGCTTTTATTTCTGTATTATTATTTTATATTTCTGTTTATTATTTTTCATTTATGGAACCTTTTTAAAAACACATCTGAAGAGCCATCTTGCTAATTATTTTAAGCCATTTCTCTGCAAGGGCTGGAACCTCAGAGGTATTGGGAACCCCAAAACATGAGCAGGGCAAGGTTTGACTTGCAAGGATCTCAGGCTGCTCTAATGGTGAATATTTGCCTGGCAGCTTCAGGGAAAAGCTGCTAAAGACAGGATTTTTCATCCAAGTCAGTGTTATGTTAAAAAAAAAAACAACTCAGCAAGAGGAAGAGCACTGAAAAGACTTGTCCACACCTGGAAATTAGCCCTGATCACATTAAGCAATGTTTGTTCCACATGTCAGAGAGGCAGGAAGGGTTTGGTGCTGCTGAAAGGTGCTGAATTCGTTGGCAGCCCTGCACATTTCTGTCTGGCTGACAAATGAAACACATGAGCAGCAGAAATGCAAAGCTCCAGTGCCCTTCTACCCTAATCCCTCACCATTAATTCCACATCCTGGAGTTCCAGCTCCTTCCCTGGAAGGAACACTGATCTGAAAATCAGTTCTGGATTAGAAATCCAGGCACAGCCAGCACAGCAGCAACTCAGCTGCTGCTCCCTTTATTCACCTGGCATCCTTTCCAACCAAGGAATTCCCTCCTGGCTCCAAATGCTCCCTCACCATCACAAAATACATCTCTGCCACTTGAAATTCATCATAAAAAACGTGATTTGGCCTCTTACCCATGTTGAGTGTGACAGTGATGATGTTCAGGGACATGGTGGAGTCAGTGATGCTGCTGAACGAGGACGACTGCAAAACACAACAGAAAAGTTTCAGGGTTTTAAATGGTTCAGAGTAAGAACTTTTGAGGGTTAACTCATCAGGAATTGATTAATAGGTTCCCAATTGAAAGGCACCCAGAAATTATTGAGGCTTCCTCAAAATTACGCTTCATTTAGGAACTTTAAGGAAAGAAATCTGAGCAGAGTCTGCACTTCCTCCAAAGGTTTGATCACAAAATTCACAGAGCACGTTCCTATATTTGGGTTTCTCAACTAAACTTCCCCTGGAATTATTTCTGCTTCCTGGCTGTGAGTGACAGGCAAACATTTAGACCCTAAAGTGCCTGGTGGAGTGTGAATTATTGCACCCACAGCTCCTCCCTAAAGAGAGGAGTGAGCAGCACAGGATCCAGCAGGAAGTGAGAGGAGAGACACTGCCCTGCCTCAAAAATTAAATACAAAGGTGATTATCAAAGATCTTTTAAAACACCATCCTGTGGTAAAAAGTATGTGAGGCCATTCTTTAATGTGTGAAGACTGGGAGAACAAAACAGGAACTTCAGGAGTGGGGTCAGCCTCATCCTGCTGCCAGGGATTGGCACAGGAAAGGGCAAAGGAAAAGATTTGGGATTTCCTATAAACTTGGATTTCTCCTTCCAGCAGAATGCGGGTCTCAGGGTGTCTCATTCTGGAGGAGAAGCTCCCACCTGGATAAAAACTGAGACTCAGGAACAGCAGGGATCTGGTTTGTTCCACCAGAGGAAGACCAGACCCATCTCACCACCACTGGACTTTTCCTACTCCATTATCTGTACCCACAGAACTCATCTGGGATTTATTTGGGCTGCTCCCAACACCCAACACCAACAGGGGGTCAGGTCCTATCCCTGACCCTGTCAGGGTTTTTTCTAGGATTTTGTTGTGTTTGCTTGCTTGTCTTTGCACTACTGCATTTGTATTTTATTTGGTTTTTTATTGCTATTAAAGAATAAATATTTGTTTATTTATAAAGAATTAATATTTGTTTGCTTTATATAAACCTCTTTAAAAGACCTAGTTAGAAATATTTTATTAAAATTGCATTTGTCATATATTCCCATTTTCTTGTTAAAGACCAAAATAATTTACTGTTTGAGCAAGACTTTAAGTGAATGTGCATTCCTGTAGAATCTAAGCATAATTTCACAGAAAATAAAGATCTTTGTACTTCAGTAGTCCATAAATGAAAAGTTATCTATAATAACTGAGTGTTATTATTCCAACTGTTAAATATTTATGGCATTGGAAACTCATTTTGGAAAGTATAGTTCATAAAGAACTGTTACTCCTATTCCCATCTCTTTGCCTAAAAGCTCCTAACTCCAAAATTATAATAATTTGGAGGTGAGGGGGGTGACATTCTCCATTCCAAGGGAAGCTCCAGCTTTCCCTGGCACACAACTGCCTTTCAAAACCAAGACAGGTTGGCACCCTTAAATTTAGAAAGCTCAAAGTTTTCATCCTTCAGTGTTCCAACAACCTCCTGGGACATTTCTGGTGCCAGCCTTACCCTGTCGATCTGCCTCATCCTCTGTTTCCTCCTCCGGCGTTTGTGCTTGCGGATGAGGCGGGACGAGGTGCTCTGCTCCGTGGAGCTGCTCAGCCTAGAGGGGAAAGCAGAGCAAATGTCAGCCCTGCAAGGCTCAGCCACCTGCATTCCCTGCCAGGAAAAGCTGATCCCTGCAGCAGCAGGAGAGGGGAAATCACTCAGGAGTTTAGGAGAGCATGGGGAAGATTCCAGCTAAACAACAAAAGGGAATAGATGAATAATTTAATTTTACAGAGTATAATTTAGCACTTGTTTTCTTCTGGGAGCAGGGCCCTTAATGCCGATTTTTTTGAGCCCAGTTTCTCTCTGAGAAATCTCTCCGAGTTTGGGAGAGCACAGAGAAGGTCCCAGCTAAACAACAGCAGGGATCAGATGAATAATTTCATTTTACAGAGTATAATTTAGCACTTTTCTTCTGGGAGCAGGGCTGAGGACAACCCTTAATGCTCATTTTTGTGAGTCCTGAAGAATGAGACAGAAATGGATTTGCCCAAATTCACCTGAAATAGTGCAGAAAGCAGAGGTCAGGTTTTGCAGCAGGAAACTTCAAGGTGGTTTAATTACTTCATTAAATCCCCCAATTTATCTGCCTGGTCACTGCTTCCATCCCTTTGAAATGCCATTTCTCAGAGTTCTCTCTGAGAAATCACTCAAAGTTTAGGAGAGCATGGAGAAGATCCTGGCTAAACTGACAGCAGGGATCAGATGAATAATTTAATTTTACAGAGTGTAATTTAGCACTTGTTTTCTTCTAGGAGCAGGGCTGAGGGCAACCCTTAATGCTCATTTCTCTGAGTCCTGTCATGCTGCTGTATTTTCTTCCAAACTTATCAGCAATTCAAGGCTTGAATTGAAAGAAATCAAATAGAAATTGCTAACAAGGGGACAGTGAGGATGATTTCCTTTCACACATCTTGTTAAGTTTTATTTTGCTGGTTTTTTTCCAGGCTCTTCAAACTCGTAGAGCCTAAATGTGCCACATTTTACATCTAAATCTTGAAGGTGTTTAAGATTTTGGAGCATTAATCATCCTCATTTTACAGAGAGTAGAACGAGACAGAAATGATTTTGCCCAAATTAATTTCAGGAGCTTGGAACAAAGCCTGGATTATTAAGATACCACTACAACACCAGAGAGACATCTCTCCTCTACTGAATATGTTAAGAATGGAAAAAAAAAAAAAGACAAAACAATGCTCCATCATTAACCAAGATTAAAAAACCCAACCTCACACAACACAAAACAAACAGTGCCAGGCTTTTCCCCCAATTTCCACATCCCTGCTTTCCATGTTGCAGCCACATGCAGGAATGTGAGAACACCTCAAAAACTTGATGCCAGCAATTCCAAAAGGAGTTTGGTGTCCTGAGAGCACAGGAAACCCCTCTGGCCTGAAATATTTTTATCAATTATCATCCCTGGAGATGCTGGAGCTGCTCAGAGGGGTGTGAATCTCCTGATGTTCCCTTCCAGCTCACACAACTATTCCAGGCATGTTAACCTCACACACTCCTGTTTTTCCCCTCCCAGCAAGGGGAATTAAAGAGCCAAGGGGTGGGATTTTTCAAAAAGAGATCCAAAATGTGATAATTCCTGCTGTATGCAACAGCTCACACAGCACCTGGGCTTGGGAGGTTTTAATTTCCAACAGGAAAAAAAAATAAGGAGGTGTCAAACCCAGCGCTCCCAAAACTGGGCTGGCTCAACAACCATCAAAGATTGACACAAAAATATATTTTGCTATCAATATTCTCCCCCTTCCTGCTTCCTCTCCCTTTTTTTTTTTCCTCCTCTTCCCTCCCAGAACATCTCACCAGAGGATTCAGCTAAAATTTCCCTGAGGAGCACCAAGGCAAGCTGCCCTGCTTCACTGTGCATTTCTCTCTCAAAAAGGGCATTTTTCTCTCAAATTAAACCATCAAACCCAGAGTTTCTTGGCAAATCTCTTGAGTTTCTGTTGCCAGGTGCTGACATGTGAGAAGTGAAGTTGTTCTCTGTTGCATTTTTGCCATTCTGCTGGGTATCAGGATGGAAGGATGAGAATCTGCTCCTTAGAAAGTTCAGGTTTAGTTCAAGAGGACACAAAACATTTCAGGGAAAAAAATTGGAACTAAAAGAGCCTCTCACATCAGCTGCACAAAACTGATGATCAGGAGGCTCTGCAGGAACATTTTTACACCTATTTTTGTGTAGCTGTGGCACATTTCATCATCTCTCCCTGTAATTTCTGCTCAATCCACAGCCTTAATGCATCCTTGCTGAATCCTTAATATTCTGGGAGCATCTGGATGCTCAAAAGCAGCTCAAACCTGCTCTAATGAGGAATATTTTGCTCTCTGAAGCAGCTCCAGAAATGCTGGGTAAAAGTTGTTATTATTACAATCTGATGAGCAAGACAAGATGGTAAATTTGAGCTTTGGAGACAAATAAAGTGCAAAGATGAAAAACAAATCTGGAGTTATCACTACCAATTAACTTCCTGAGCCAGCTACTGCCCAAAACCCCTGACTGCACTTCTAACACAAAGGCCAATAAATACCACAGCAGAGATTTTTAAAAATATTGTAATAATAAAAAATATAATAATAATAATAATAATAATAATAATAATAATAATCTAATAATAATAAAAATAAAAAATTTTCTCCATTCTACAATTCCCAAAGAAAAGGGAAAAAGGGCAACATTTGTTAAAGAAAGCTTATCCACATGGCTTAAAAAGAAATTATGGTCATTTCTTAAATGAGAAATAAACTTTTTTTTTTGCAATGAATTCTTTTAGTTGCAATTGCTGACAATAATCCTACAGCTACAGGTGTCAGATTTGTTAGACCTTTAGAGAAGACAAAAAAAAAAGCTTTTACTGTGAAGTTCCCTACATCAACCTCTGTTCAAAATCCTACCTGCAAACAACACAAGCATTCAATTATGTCACACTTTGAAATAAAAGGAAATAAATTATTGTGCCACTCTGCACTGTCCTGGAATGCCTTAATTCACCAAAACATGACATTATTCTTGAACTGAAGGCAACAGAACTTTTTTGGGGTTGGGAATTACCCAGCTCTGCTCCACTGCTCTGAGTTCAAATAAAACAAAGCCGAACAGAGAGTCAGAAAATCAGCCTCAGCTTCACAAGCTCAGAGTGAGAAAACCATCCTCAGCCTCACAATCTAAGAGTGAGAAAATCATCCTCAGCCTCCAAACCTGAGAGTCAGAAAATCATCCTCAGCCTCCAAACCTCAGAGTCAGAAAAGCATCCTCAGCCTCACAACCTCAGAGCGAGAAAATCATCCTCAGCCTCCAAACCTGAGAGTCAGAAAAGCATCCTCAGCCTCACAAGCTCAGAGTGAGAAATGCATCCTCAGCCTCACAAGCTCAGAGACAGAAAGAATCCTCAGCCTCACAAGCTCAGAGTGAGAAATTCATCCTCAGCCTCGCAACCTCAGAGTGAGAAATGCATCCTCAGCCTCACAACCTCAGAGTGAGAAATGCATCCTCAGCCTCACAAACTCAGAGTGAGAAAAGAATCCTCAGCCTCACAACCTCAGAGTCAGAAAAGCATCCTCAGCCTCACAAGCTCAGAGTGAGAAATTCATCCTCAGCCTCACAAGCTCAGAGTGAGAAAAGAATCTTCAACCTCACAATCTCAGAGTGAGAAAATCATCCTCAGCCTCACAACCTCAGAGTGAGAAAAGCATCCTCAGCCTCACCACCTCAGAGTGAGAAAATCATCCTCAGCCTCCAAACCTGAGAGTCAGAAAAGCATCCTCAGCCTCACAAGCTCAGAGTGAGAAATTCATCCTCAGCCTCACAAGCTCAGAGTGAGAAATTCATCCTCAGCCTCACAAGCTCAGAGTGAGAAAAGAATCTTCAACCTCACAATCTCAGAGTGAGAAAAGCATCCTCAGCCTCACAAGCTCAGAGTGAGAAATGCATCCTCAGCCTCACAAGCTCAGAGTGAGAAAAGCATCCTCCACCTCAGAAGCTCAGAGACAGAAAAGCATCCTCAGCCTCAGAAGCTCAGAGACAGAAAAGCATCCTCAGCCTCACAACCTCAGAGCCAGAAAAGCATCCTCAGCCTCACAACCTCAGAGTGAGAAAAGCATCCTCAGCCTCACAACCTCTTCCCTTCCAGGACAGCAACATCCTTTCCATCTGATTTCCTCCCTCAGTGCCTCCTCCCTCTCAAATCAGCTCCTTCCACCACAACCCATCAGCTGCAGGACCCAAACTCACCCCTCAACCCCTGTGTCCCCAGGCTGGTGCCTCCAGCAGCTCTGGAACCTTCTCCATTTGCTCTTTTTGCCTGATTTGCCTCTAGAGAAAACTTCTCCCTGCCAGCACCGTGCCTGAGAACATCATCCCTGGAACACAGCAGCATACCTGGGAGCATTCCTTGGAGTGGTTCTTCCTGACTAGCTGGCCTGGCAGCTCTTCCCCGTGCCAAAAACTCCTGCCCCAACCTCCAGAGGGAAAGGCAGGAGCAGCAGCTTCGAAGAATCTCTCAGGTCAGATTCAGGAAGGGTCTGGGTTAGGGTTTTATTCATACAGAATTCTTTTATTTTATTTATTCATACAGAATTCTTTTATTCTTTTATTCATACAGAAAGATTTCGCTGGCTCTGCTGCAATGTGAATTAATCCTGCCCCACTGCATTGCTTGCTGCCATGGAAATTATGTATTTATTTACAACAAACCCAAAGCAGCTGCAAATAAAATCTTTTATTAGGGTTGTTGTTGTGGGCTCGAGTTTTTAGGGGAGGGCTCAAAGCCCTAAAGGCTTTGGGAAGGCTCAGGGTGCATTCAGGGTTAAGGATTTATCTTGCCAACCCTCCATGCATGTGAATATCCAGAAAAGTGATTTTTTTTATCTCCAGGTGTTGGCAACTTCATCATGGAATGGTTTGGGTTGGAAAGGACCTTAAACTCACCTCATTCCAATCCCTGCCACGTGCAGGGACACCTTGCACTTCACTGGGAGTGCAAAATAAGTTCTTGAAACTAACTCAGCACTAAATCTCCAATGTGCATTTAGTTACCCTTTCACCCCTTTGGAAACACTCAGCCTTTAATCAGAATTCTGAGCTCTTTAAACCCTGACCAACTCCAAGACTCAAGAGATCCACCAAGATCCATAAGCTGACCGTGTCTGTAACCACAGCAGGATCTCCAGGAATTGTTGCTTTTTGCTGTTTTTATTAAAATTGCCACGTTCTGCCTTATTTTAGCTGCAGATCCTTGTGACCCACCAGAGATCTGTCACCCTGCTGTCCTCTGACAAATCCATAATGGATTTTCAGAGTTCATTGGGATGAACAAAGCTCTAGAAAAGGAAGAATATTCTAGAAAATGTGGCCAGGAAAAGGAAGAAAAATAGTTTAGATTGGTTTTACATCCATGAAAATAACTATTTTGAATCCATGAAATGTATTGCCTTAAAGACTTCTTAAAGAAAACCAAAAATATCTTTAGATATAACAAAGATGTCTTGAAATGAGATGTATTTTTCAAGTAGGGATTAATTCACACACTCTGCCAGCACAAAAAGACAGAAATAATGAAGTCATAAATACATGGCAGCCCAGGCTGCCTTTGCTAGAGCATTAACTTTGATGAATTCCTGAAGTGCTCATAGGTCTCAGACTGCAATTACCCAGGAATTCCTTTATAATTGAGCTCCAGTGAAGTGCACACTCATTAGGAATCTCTGCTGACAGGATTTTGTTTTAATATTCACACCATTACTTTATAAATAGGTAGACAGTTGTGCTTTGATCTGGAAATGTGGCCATCCTTGCTATGAAAAGGAGAGGAACAGAGTTTTTCTTTCAACTGGAACAGTGGTTTGGACAGCCTGGACAGTGACCCAATAACTGAGCAGTGATGTCACCCATGAACATCCAATGCTCAAATCATGAAAGAAATGAAAGGAGGGGAAGAAAAAGAGAGAAGATGAAATCAGAAGAGCTCAAGAGATGCCAAGAGGCTCTCCCAGCCCTGTGCCCTGCCTGGGCTGTACCTGCTGGTGTTGTCGTCGTCCTCGGAGTCGATGAAGCTGCTGGACTCCAGCTCGCTGCTCATCATGGTGGAGGAGCTGTCGTAGCCAGGGGGGTGCTCACGGTGCCTGTCCAGCTTGGGGTGCCCATTGATCCTGGGGACTGGAAAAGCACAGCAAAAGGAGTGTCACAGCACAGGGGAGGAGGTGGCAGTGCTGGGAGCAGCAGGACAATCACATCGGGAAATGAAATTTGGGAATGTGAAACCATTACAGCTCTGCAGGAGGAGCTTCCTGCCCAAACCAAGCCCCAAACCAAGCTCTGTGCAGGAGCTGATCCCTCTCACCAGCTGGAAATCCTTCTGTCCTGCTGGCCTTGCCCATGGCTCAGTTTCTGGGCCAGCCTTTATCAGGCACAGAAAAGCGCTATAAATGTATCAGACAACAACAGAAGCTGTGTCAATAGGAAAGGACAAACAAAAGCACTTTGAGTTTGGCATGAACAATCCCAGCAGCACAAAAAAACTCATTACTGGATGAATTTTATTAATATCTTACCCATAAAACCACTTTTACCTGGGTCTGTGCTACACATTCCTGTCCCTGGTGTGGGCAGTGCAGGACATCCAGCCCTGCCTGCACCATTTGGGTGTTTCAGAACAATTCTTGACTAATCCCTGGCTGTGTGAAACGCTGTCAGACACAAACATTCCCACGGATAATCCCCTCCCAAAAATGCCATTTACTGGAAGGTTGCAGTGACTCATCTTTTTCTAGAGATATTTTAGGGATTTTCCTCGGCAAAGCAAACTCCTCCTGCACCTTTCACTAGAATATCCTTAATTTCCAAGGAACATTTACCAGGAATGTTCTTTTCCCTGAAAGTAGAAAGGCTGAGCTTGATAAGGTAAAGAAATCAACATAACAACCTTCAAAAATAGGCTGAGATTTTAAACCAGGCTGAGATTTTAAACCACCCTCTCCAAACACACAACTCCCAGGTCTAAAGGATTTGCTCTTCAATTACAAAATGGAAAATCTGCTTAGGGGAGCAAGGCCTGCAGCAGGAATTATACCTGATGCATATTTAGAGTTAATTATTAAAGTAACATGGTTTGCCTTTCAAGTGAAGTATCAGAGAAAGTTTGACAAAGTGATGCTCGGTGTTAATTGAAGATTTCCAGCACCAGGAGAACAATCAGGAATAGAGGAAGCCAAGGCATGGAATAAATTTGTTTTTTACCTCCCAAGCAGCACCAGGTAGCCTTGAGCTCACAAGAAAGGCTTCCTGTGTAATTAAGGTGTGCGTTTAAATCCATAAAGTTCTTTTGCAATTTCCTTGCCTAAGTCAAATTCCCTTTTCCAAGCTTTTCTAATGTTAGCCAGAATTGTTTGGGGGCAATAAACCATTATTATAATTGAGTATTTTCACAAACCATGATTATATAAGTGGGTTACTCATAAAATATTCCCAGGTAACTTTCCAAAGCAACAAGAACTTCTGTTGCTTGAAGAGAGAAAAGGGGAGCTCTGACATCCTGAGGGGTTTTTTTTCCAGATCAGTTTTCCTTAGGAGTTCCTTGGTGTTTGTATCTGCAGCATCACACACAAAAAAAAGTTTTATGTTCCTCAAGCCACCACATTCTCTTTGTTGGGATTATTTTGGAATTAGGGAATATAGAAGTTTAAACCTAAAGAATGAATCATTCCAGCTCTGGTTCAGTGTTTGTCCCATTAATGACCAGGGACTTTCTGCCCTGCTCTGTCCCTTTATTAGAGGATGGCAGAGTTCACCAGGACAAGGTGACAAAAACCTTTCAGTGCCTCAAAGAGCTGAGAGTAAAGCATAGCCTGGGAGGGTAAAACGTGTCCTCCTTAACTTTTATCAACAGCAGAGCAGGCCCTGCCTGAGGGACAAAAACACATCAAAGAGCAAATCAAACCAGGCTGGGAGCAGAAAGGGAAGAGCAGCATCTGCTCAGGGGAGCTGGGAGAGGGATCCCAGGAAGGAAGGATCCTGAATTTTAAGCAGAATTCACACACAGAGGGACAATCTCTGGACTAAAATCCCGGATTCTCCTGGAATCCCAGGAAGGACAGATCCACAGGTTCTGAACTGTGGGCCTGATACTTCTGAGCCTGAGAGAGTTTTTTTAACCTGCTAGTAACTGTTAACTCTTTTTTTATCTTCTCAACAAGTTTCTTTCTCAAAAGAATCTTGTAAAAACATTTCTTTCTCGTAACATTCTTTTTTCAGGTGGTGTTTTCTATTTCTGTAGTTTAACCAGTGGAATTAGGTGTCATTCCTATGCACCAATCATGTTCATTTTGTATTGTATTGTAATTATTCCTATTATAAATAATAGGAAGAATTAGAAAATAAAACCTTCTATGCTCATTTTCCTAGTGAATTATTGGAGTCAATAATCCTTGTTTTGTGTCCAACACCACCCCTGAACAGGTTCTGTACAGGAACAAGGGTGAGGGGGGCTCAGAGAGAAGGGACAGCTGCCAGGTAGGAGGGGAAACAACACCAACCTCCCAATCCCTTCCAAAAGTCCTTCCAGAGGGAATTCCAGGATGCTTTAATGCTTTAAAACATCTCAAAGTGATCCCAACTCTTAAAACCCCAACACTTCCCATTAATTCACAGGAAATATGTTATTAATTCCTCATTATGATGGAGAAGGGACCTGCTCTGGTTGGTGTACATTTCAGTCAGGAGCTCTTTTCCAACTGTGGCAATATTTTAAAAATAGTTAATAATAAAATATTTAATATTTAATAATTTAATGGTAATATTTTAAAAATATATTAATATCAAAGCCCAAAGGACTCTTTACACAAAGCATTTGAGCTTTTTTAAAAAAAGAAATTATTTTTTAAAAATAATAGATAATAATTTAAAAAAAAAATTAAAAATATTTTAAAATAAATACTTGGAACCCTGTATTAAAAATAATAGATAATAATTTTAAAAAATTTAAAAAATATTTAAAAATATTTAAAAATAAAAAAAATACTTGGAACCCTGTTGGGTGCAGGGCTCAGTCCCTGCTCCTTAAATAGGGGAGGACAATGGGGTTTTCCACTCCTGCCTTATGGGCACATCCCTGCACCCTGACCTGCCTTGGGATTGAAGTTCTTTAGAACCTCAGCCTCCAATCCCTCAATCCCAGCCAGGCTCAACATTCCCAGCCCAGCTGTTTCCCAGCCCTCCTGCAGATTCCTCAGCACACAGAGTGGTAAAAAATCCCCAAATTTCAGCAGCAAGGGGAAATCTGCAGCAGCTCCTCCTCTCAGACATTTGGGATCTGTGAGCCTGCCCACATGAGGAGCTCCTCCAGGCACAGGCATGTGAAAAATGAAGTTCACTTCCTTAGAAAAATTTAGAAGTTCAATAAAAAAATAAGAAGAAAATAGACAATTAGGAGAGAAAAAAGCAAAATACATTTTTTTGGCTGACGGTGCCTGGCACAGAACCAGCCAGCACATTGTTAACAAAGAGTTTGTTCTTTAAAAACATCAGCTTGTTGCATATTTAAAAATTCACATGCATGATTCAAACATTCCTTTTGAGAGTGAATTTTTTTGTTTAGTCTTAACTCTCTTCTCAACTATTTTATCTGGCAGACCCATCCTCGGGTGGTTCTACTCTGTCTGATAATAAAGGTCTTATAAATTCTTCTCTTGCGGTTATGGACATCTTCATTTGGACAAGATATTTGATAACAGAAGTTTAATCGCTTTTTGGTCAGCAATTTTCATGCAGGAAAACAAAAGACCTCAGTCTTGTAACACTAAGTTACAATCATAAAAAAAAAATATTCATCACATTTGTAACTTCTATTAATTAAAAGAAAATACAGTACAATCTTCCTATATTATACACACAATATTCATTTTAATATTTGTGAAAAGCCAATTCTATACAATGAATTTAGAACAGGCATTGCTCAGCTGGCTGCACAAGAGTTTTAAAAGTAGCAAAGTGAAACACTTGACATCTGCAGACTTGTCAGAAACTTGGCAGCAGCTACAAAAAATTCCTCATCACCCCAAAAAACCCCCCAAAAACCTCTTGTCCCTTAATTACCTCCCTAATTAGAGCTTCCACAGTCCCCTTTCCCATTCCTCCTCAGCAAACTGACAGGGGAGCTTTGTTCCTCCCAGCCAGGGGTCCCCACAACATGTGCCAGGCAGACCTCCCACAACCCTAATTAAGATCCTCACTCAATTTTCACTTTAATAGGAATTTGTCAACCTCCCAAAGCAATGAGGGATTTTGTTGCTTGAAGAGAGAAAAGGGAGAGCTCTGACAATCTTGATTTTTTTTTTCCAAATCAGTTTTCCTCCAGATTTTTTTGCTGCTTGTATCATCTGCAGCTCCAAAAAAAGAGGTTTATTATGTTCCTCAAGCCACCCCATTCTCTTTGTGAGGATTATTTTATATATATATATGAGATATATATAATATATATTATATATCTATTATATATATATTATATTTTATATATGTGAGATATATAATATCTATTATATATATTATATATATTTATATATTTATATATTATATATAATATAATATATATAATAATAATTTTAGATAATATTTATATAAAAATATATAAATAATATATAATATAATATATATATATTATATTTTTATATTATATATATATATATGATTATTTTGAAATCAGAGAATACACAAGCACAGATGGAGATTAATTGTCCATGCACCTAAATTAGGAATATAATTTAAGGGAAATGGGTGGAACAGCTTAGGGATATCCAAAATCCTTTTGCATTTTCAATGGGAAGAGGTGTGAAAATGCTGTCAGGTCACTCAGGTGTGTCCCACACCTTCCAGCTGCAGTTGGAATCAATATTTATCACAGCCTGTGTGAGTGTGGAATTGCCCAGCAGCAATTCAGCAGGAACAGCTTTTCTGGGGTGAGTAACCCTGCAGCAATGAAGGAAAACATCCACCCATGGTACCACACTGAATTATCACCCACTGCAGAACCTGGGGAATTCACCATCACCACAACTCCAAATCAAACCTCCACAGGATCTTGTGGCAGTTCAAGCCCAGACTGAAAGCTGGCAACATTTCTCAGTAAAATTAGGAGACAATTTTTGTAAATTCAAATGGAGAGTAGCACAGAAAATCCCTGTTTAGTGTCCCTTTTCTTTCCTGGGATTTTCCCAACCTTAACTGTGTGGAATCTCTCAATTCCATGTCCTCTGGGCTGAATGGATTCAGCATAGAAAAATCTTTGTTTTGTGTCTCTTTTCTTCCCTGGGGTATTCCCACCTAAATTGTGTGGAACCTCTCAATTCCAAGTGTTCTGGCCTCACTGGAATCAGCACAGAAAATGTTTAATGTCCCTTTTCTTCCCCACTTTAATTGTGTGGAACCTCTAAATTTCAAGTGCTCTGAGTTCAGTGCACTCAGCACAGAAAATCTCTATTTAATGTCCCTTTCCTTCCCTGGGATTTTCCCAACCTTAATTGTGTGGAACCTCTCAATTCCAGTGCTCTGAGCTTAGTGGACTCAGCACAGAAAATCTTTGTTTAGTGTCCCTTTTTTCCCCTGGGGTTTTCCCCACCTCAACTGCAAGGAAACTCTCCATTCCAGTGCTCTGGCCTCACCACAGAAAATTTTTTTTAGTGTTCCTTTTCTTCCCCACCTTAATTGTGTGGAACCTCCCAATTCCATGCTCTGGGCTCCATGAACTCAGCACAGAAAATCTTTGTTTAGTGTCCCTTCTTTTCCTTGGGGTATTCCCACCTTAATTGTGTGGAACCTTCAATTCCAAGTGCTCTGAGCTCAGTGGACTCAGCACAGAAAATCTTTGTTTAGTGTCTCTTTTTTTCCTTGGGGTTTTCCCCACTTTAACTGCATGGAACCTTCAATTCCAGTGCTCTGAGCTCACTGGATTCAGCACAGAAAATCTCTGTTGAATGTCCCTTTTCTTCCCCACCTTAATTGTGTGGAACCTCTCAATTCCAAGTGCTCCGAGTTCAGCGGACTCAGCACAGAAAATCTCTATTTAATGTCCCTTTTCTTCCCTGCGGTTTTCCCTCCTTTAACTGCGTGGAACCTCCCAATTCCAGTGCTCTGGCCTCACCACAGAAAAAATTTTTTTAGTGTTCCTTTTCTTCCCCACCTTAATTGTGTGGAACCTCTCCATTCCATGCTCTGGGCTCAGTGGACTCACCACAAAAAATCTTTGTTTAGTGTCCCTTTTCTTCCCTGGGATTTTTCCCACCTTAATTGCATGGAACCTCCCAATTCCAAGTGTTCTGGGCTCACTGGACTCAGCACAGAAAATCTCTATTTAATGTCCCTTTTCTTCCCTAGGGTTTTCCCCACCTTAATTGTGTGGAACCTCTCAATTCCAACTGCTCTGGGTTCAGTTGACTCAGCACAGAAAATCTTTGTTTAATGTCCCTTTTTTTCCTTGGGGTTTTCCCCACCTCAACTGCACTGAACCTCTCCATTCCAGTGCTCTGGCCTCACCACAGAAAATTCTGATTTAGTGTCCCTTTTCTTCCCCACCTTAATTGTGTAGAACCTCTCAATTCCAGTGCTCTGGCCTCAGTGAACTCAGCACAGAAAATCTCTGTTCAGTGTCCCTTTTCATCCTTGGGGTTTTCCCACCTTAATTGTGTGGAACCTCTCAATTCCAACTGCTCTGGGTTCAGTGGACTCAGCATAGAAAATCTTTGTCTAATGTCCCTTTTCTTCCCTGAGGTTTTCCCCACCTTAACTGCACGGAACTTCTCCATTCCAGTGCTCTGGCCTCACCACAGAAAATTTTGATTTAGTGTCCCTTTTCTTCCTTGGGATTTTCCCAGCCTTAATTGTGTGGAACCTTCAATTCCAAGCGCTCTGAGCTCAGTGGACTCAGCACAGAAAATCTCTATTTAATGTCCCTTTCCTTCCCTGGGATTTTCCCAACCTTAATTGTGTGGAACCTTCAATTCCAAGCGCTCTGAGCTCAGTGGACTCAGCACAGGAAATCTCTAATGTCCCTTTCCTTCCCTGGGATTTTCCCAACCTTAATTGTGTGGAACCTTCAATTCCAAGTGCTCTGAGCTCAGTGGACTCAGCACAGAAAATCTCTATTTAATGTCCCTTTTTTCCCTGGGGTTTTCCCACCTTAACTGTGTGGAACCTCTCCATTCCAGTGCTCTGGGCTCAGTGGACTCAGCACAGAAAATCTGTTTAATGTCCCTTTTCTTCCCCACCTTAATTGCTTGGAACCTCTCAATTCCAGTGCTCTGGCCTCACTGGACTCAGCCTGTCTGACCTGTTCAGGTTTGAGCTCGATGTTTCTCCGTTCCCAAATGTTTCCTTCACACTTTTCTCACCTCACCTCTTTGAAATGAAGGCTGGAACATCCTGCTCCTGTTTTCTTGTGGAACAAAGCTCCTTTCCCTTGAGGGAATCCAGGGAAATCCTCTTTGGTGGGTGATTCCTTGTACCAAACAGTTACAAAGGCAGAAATTGTCCAGCTGGGTGAGCTGTTCCTGTGCCCCTGGAACCAAACCTCTGGCACCAAGCTGGGAGGAACCCAGAGCTCCAGGAGCTCCCTGCCCTGTGCCAACAGCAGGGCTGTAATTTGGGCATTGTTAAACGAGTCTCTGCAGGAGCACATCAAACACTCACTGCAGTTCCTGCTCTCTGCAGGGAAAGGAGGATTTTCCCCTTGCACAATCAGGGGACAGGACACAGCTGCTGGCCCAGGTGTCACAGCCTTTTCCCCATCCTTGTCTTCTTTTCCCAGGGCTTTTCCCATTTTCCATCCAGCTGAGCTCCAGACAAGATGCCAAGGTGCAAGAAAAAATTGACTCTGTGATTATTGTTATGAAAAGCCTTAAAATCCTTCCCAGGATTAGGATATTTCACTTTTTTTAGTATTGTCAAGTGGCACTTCATGACACAGAGCTAAACTGTGCATTTTAGACTTGCCTTCCACTGAAAACAACAAACTCGTGGTGTTATTTTGTGCACTGGGTGTTGTTATTTAAATAAAATATTGTTATAGCCACAGAAATGCTATAGACATTAAATAATGTCTTTTAAATCAGTTCTCCTCGCTTTATACCCATTAACAGAACTCACCTGCTGCAGGGAGAAGGTCTAAATTCAGAGAACAGGTGATGTTTGGGACAGGTTCCTGCCTGGCCTTTGATAAAAGGAGGAAATTTCATCCCATTTCTTTCTCAAGGGAAATGCATGAAATGGTTTCAGATCACTCCTGTGCTCAAACAATTCCATCCACCAACACCAGCTCTTACACCATAAATACCCACAGAAAAACATGCTTAAAATATGATTTAATGCTTTAAAAAAATCCCTTTTTCACATTTTTAAATCAACACTGTGAGAGGATTCTGCCTCTTTCTGTCAGTTCCCAAAGGAATTTGCAGTTTCTCAGCTCCTCCCACTGAGGTATTTCCATTCACTCCTCATCAGTGACAATTTGGAAGGGTTAAATGAACAGAAACCCTCATAAAAATAAATATAAATCTGATTTCTGGTGTTCTAACTGGAGGCAAATGCTTTGCTGGGTGGAGCTGTGAACAAAGGCTATGATGGCATTTCTGGGCCCAAGTATTCCTAATTCTGGACCATTTTAAACACAATGGGTGGCACCTATTAATTCTTAATTAAGCCTGGAAATTCTTGTCTGGCAATGAATGAAAAACCCAAGCTTACTTTGATGTACAGACCAGAGGCAAGAGATGGAGTCCTGAATTTTATAGGTGCACTTTGGGTGTATTTAAATCTAAAAAAAGATCTTCAGAGCCCCTGTTACAGCAGCAAAAAACACCAGAGCTGATCCAAGCCTTGAGAAATCAACAGCCAGTCCTCTCCAAGCTATTCATGTTCTCATGCTGCAGAAAGCTCTGCAGATTGTCAAAAACAATTTCTCTGCCACTTCACTGTGGGTTGTGCAGACCTCTCAGAAAAAAAGCTGAGCTTCAAAGAGTTTCAGAGCAATTATCAAATTATTCTATTAAAATAATAAAGAGTCCCTGGAAGCAGGCAGGAATGCAGCCACGAGTCACTCGTGATGCAGGAGGAGTTGCTGCTCTGAGAGATGTGAGGGGAATTGGGCAAGGGGGAGGATGAGTGATGCCTGAATTTTAGTTTTTATGTATTTCAGGTTCTGTGGTGCCCAGGGGTGCAGTTCTGAGCTCACAGTCAGTGTCACTCAGCTCTCTGCACACAGCAGGGACACAAAACAAATCCTTGTCCTGCTGCACACCAAGGACAACTTTCAGCCCAACAGCACAAACAAGGGTGGCTGGAGGGAGGAACAAGAAGGATGGGAGCTCACAGCCTGGAGCTGGGATTGGACAATT
The DNA here is from genome assembly GCA_021534815.1 of Acrocephalus arundinaceus. Lineage (NCBI taxonomy): Eukaryota > Metazoa > Chordata > Aves > Passeriformes > Sylviidae > Acrocephalus > Acrocephalus arundinaceus. Next base: position 6,764,035 of record JAJEOU010000287.1, on the reverse strand, counting down.
AAACCCCAATGTGCAAATGGAGCAAAACTGATAAAGGTGTGAGGCCTCATGGCCGGTCAGCCATTTTGTGTCCATTTTGAGTCCATTTTGGGTCCATTTCGTGACCATTTTGTGCCCACTTTGTGACCATTTTAGGTCCATTCTAGGTCCATTCTGTGACCATTTGGGGTCCATTCTGTGACCATTTTGGATCTACTTTGTGCCCATTTTGGGCCCATTTTGTGACCAGTTTAGGTCCACTCTGTGTCCATTTTGTGCCCATTTTGGATCCCCTTTGTGACCACTTTGTGCCCACCTTGGGTGTAGCCCTGGCCAGGCTCCTGTCCTGCCCAAGGTGTCCCCTAAAGGCCTTTCAATAAATCTCTGCTTTATTCTCCAGCTCTGCCCAGTCTCTGTTCCAGCTCAGTTTCCCCATTGAGGGATCACTCACCGTCCTCGTGGCCTTCGCGGTTCCTGCGCCGGTGCCGCTCGCGCCGGTGGCTGATCACAGATTCTGTCCCTGTCTCATTGTCCAGGCCATCCCTGCTGCTGGCAGCGTTGGGGCTGTCACAGAACAAAGGGGGACAATCACTGGATTTGTCTCTTTTTCCATTCCCCACATGGGCAGGAGCAGCTGGGAGCACAAAACTGCTCTGGAGTGAGCGCTGCAAACTGGGCCAGGCTGCTGGGCCCACCCCAAAAACCACCTGAGGGGTGAAAAGAGAACCCAAAACCACCTCAGGGGTGAAAAAAACTCAAAAAACACCTGAGGGGTGAAAAGAGAACCCAAAAACCATGTCAGGGTGAAAAGGGAACCCAAAAAACACTTAAGGAGTGAAAAGGGAACCCAAAACCACCTCAGGGGTGGAAAGAGAGCCTCAAAAAACACTTAAGGGGTGGAAAGAGAACCCCAAAACCACCTCAGGGATGAAAAGAGGACCTCAAAAAATACCTCAGGCATGAAAAGAGAACCCAAAAATCACCCCAGGTGTGGAAAAAACTTAAAAACCACCTGAGGGGTGAAAAGAGAACCCAAAAAGCACCTCAGGGGTGAAAAGCAAACCTCAAAAAACACCTAAGGGGTGAAAAGACAACCCCAAAACCAGCTCAGGGTAAAAACAGAACCCCACACCACCTCAGAGGTGAAAAGAGAACCCCAAAACCACCTCAGGGGTGAAAAGAGAACAATAATAACTATAGCAATTTTCCAAGTTCCTCGATGAAAACACTCAATAACTGCACACAATCTCCTTCCCATGAATGGAGACAGTGATTAAACAGATAGAACCTTGAGAAACAACTTTAAATTGAATTAAATTTCAATTGAATCACCTTTAAATTAAAATTATCTGAAACTTTCACCACCACCCAGAGCCTGCAATTGCTGGGGAGTCCCATTTTTCATGTGGCCATGATTTCCCTCCCCTGAGCATCACTGATGTGCTTCTCCTACAATTCCATGAGGCTGGACATGCACATTTCACCCAGGGAATTAAATCACCCATCCCCTGTGGCAGCTGGAAATGTCCTGGCTGTGTCAAAGCACATTGAAGGGTCACATTTTCACATTTTAGAGGCTCTCTGTGCATCAATGAAATTGCACCACAATGGTGAATTTCTGCACCACAGAAATTAGGAGATGGAGGTTGTCCTCCAGGAAAATAACTGAGTGCACGTTTGAATTCCTACCAAAATGCCTGGATGGGTTTTCAGTTATTGGTATTGTTAAATTACTTTTTGTGAATTGTTGTCACACAGATTTTTTTACATTTTTGGTTTAGTCCAGCCCAGCTGGAAATAGGGGAGAGGGTGACAAATTGCTCAGGTCACTCTTGGCCATCCCAGCAGCACCATCTACTGACTCCTGCTCAGAATTCCCACTCCTGCACCACCTCAGAACCCAAACCTGTCTCCAAAAGGGGATTTAAACCATTGCAAAAGGTGCAAAAATAACTCCCAGCTGCCTCGTTCCCTCCCCAGTGCTGAGCCCATTAAATGCAGCTCCATTTTCACGTGAAGAAGGTAACTCAGAAGTCTCAGCTCTCATCTCTGCATCTCCATCACCAAACTGGGATCAAAGTGGATTTGGCAACAAAAAAATTCCCCTTCCAAAATCTCCTCAAAAATGCACTCAAAATTCAGGAATCCCCCCATGGCCAGGCAGCTCTGGGAGGTACCCCCAAAATACCCCAATATCACCCCAAAAAATCCCCCCAAATCCCATAAAAATCCCTCCAATGCCCCACCAAATTCCTTCCAATGTCACCCCAAAAATCCCCCAAAATCCCTCTAAAAATCCCCATAATGCCTCATCAAATTCCTTCCAATGTCATCCCACCAAATCCCACCAAAATCCTTCTAATGTCACCCCCAAAAATCCCCCCAAATCCCACCAAAACTCCCTCTAAAAATCCTCCACTGCCTCACCAAATTCCTCCAAATATCACCCAAAAAATCCCACCAAGTTGTCTCCAAAAATCCCCCCAATGTCTCACCAAATTCCTTCCAATGTCACCCCAAAAAGTCCCCCCAAATCCCACCAAAATCCTTCTAAAGTCACCCCCAAATCCCTCCAAAAATCCCCATAATGCCTCACCAAATTCCTCCCAATATCACCCCAAAAAATCCCCCCAAATCCCACCAAGTTGTCTCCAAAAATCCCTCAAAAAATCCCCCCAATGCCTCACCAAATTCATTCCAATATCACCCCAAAAAATTCCCCCAAAATCCCCATAATGCCTCACCAATTTTCTCCCAATATCACCCCAAAAATCCCCCCAAATCCCATAAAAATCCCTCCAATGCCCCACCAAATTCCTCCCAATATCACCCCAAAAATCCCCCAAAATCCCTCTAAAAATCCCCATAATGCCTCACCAAATTCTTCCCAATATCACCCAAAAAAATCCCTCCAAATCCCACCAAGTTGTCCCCAAAAATCCCTCCAAAAATCCCCTCAATGCCTCAAAAAATACCTCCCAAATGCCAAAAAATCCCCCCAAATCCCACCAAATTCCCTCCAAAAATCCACCAATGCCCCACAAAATACCTCCCAAAACCCCCCAAAAATCCTCCTTAAAATGCCCCTAAAAGTGGAGCATGAAATGCAGGACGAGCTGCATTCCCCCGAGGAGGAGGGAAAAGAAAAGAAAAAAAAAAAAAAAATCAAAGTTTTATTTGGATTTCATCAATGCTGAAGCAAAATATCAACGCTGTCAGGGAGGGAGTGGAGTTTTCACTTCAACTCTGATAAAAATCTCCCTGCCTGCTTCACCTTTTCCTTGGATTCCTTTGTCCAATTGCACAACACCCAGCCTGATTTATATAAATAAATATAAATTTATTATCTCCTCCCTCAACGCTGAAGGAGCTGACAGATCTTTGGTAGCTTGAAGAGGATTTAAATAAAATCACAGGGATTTAGGAGTCAGGAAGGTACAAGTTATTCTTATTGCACAACCACCACAGTAAAATCCCAAGAAATGTAATTTTCCATAATTTCTGGATATCAGAAGAACTCCAGTCATGATTCAGGCTCATTTTATAATTTTACAATTTTTACTTGTTAAGCTCAACAAATCATTCAAAGTGTGGTGGATTTTTAGTACTTTAAATTATTAAAGTGGACGTGCTTTAAAATGAAATTCTAATAGTGACAGAATTTAGGGCTTCATGCAGAATGGACAACTGGGGGACAACTGGGGGACAACTGGGGGACAACTGGGGGACAACTGGGGGACAACTGGGGGACAACTGGGGGACAACTGGGGGACAACTTCCCGGGATAATTGGGAAAAACTTCCCGGGATAACTGGGAAAAACTTCCCGGGATAACTGGGAAAAACTTCCCAGGATAACTGGGAAAAACTTCCCGGGATAACTGGGAAAAACTTCCCGGGATAACTGGGAAAAACTTCCCGGGATAACTGGGAAAAACTTCCCGGGATAACTGGGAAAAACTTCCCGGGATAACTGGGAAAAACTTCCCGGGACAACTGGGAAAAACTTCCCGGGACAACTGGGAAAAACTTCCCGGGACAACTGGGAAAAACTTCCCGGGACAACTGGGAAAAACTTCCCGGGACAACTGGGAAAAACTTCCCGGGACAACTGGGAAAAACTTCCCGGGATAACTGGGAAAAACTTCCCGGGATAACTGGGAAAAACTTCCCGGGACAACTGGGAAAAACTTCCCGGGACAACTGGGAAAAACTTCCCGGGATAACTGGGAAAAACTTCCCGGGACAACTGGGAAAAACTTCCCGGGACAACTGGGAAAAACTTCCCGGGATAACTGGGAAAAACTTCCCGGGATAACTGGGAAAAACTTCCCGGGATAACTGGGATTCCCTGCCCTGTGTTATGGACTAAACTCAGGTCATCATTACATTTATTTCTGGACTGAAAAAAATGAAACACAGCAGAAAAATCTGCTGTAAAATATTGAGGTGTGGTGGGGAGTTGTGAGGAGAACCCAAAAAGGCATCAAGGAAAAACAAGATTTAGTCAAGGAAAACTCCCCACAAGCCAAATTCTCTACTGGAGTTAAAAAAAATGAAGAAAGAAAAAGTGGAGGAGAGGGAAAGCAGGAAGGAGATTGATCTGGGAATGGGAAAAAACAGAAAATGCCACCTGAGCAACATCCTCTGAGCATTCCCACATCTTCTCTGATATTTTTCTCCAGAATATTTGGGAATATTCTGGAGGATCAGCAGGGCATGGCAATGAGCAGCCCCATAAACCTTGGGCCTAATTTAATTCCAAGCTGATTTTTCAAATAAAGCTCAAATTTGCAGCTGTTCCAGGCAGGTTTAGGCTGGGAAAAACAAAAACCTGGTTTTATTTTCTGGGCAGTTCAGAACACAGGAGGGCAGCACAGCCCTTGTAAGGCAGGGTCAGGATTTCCCAGCATTTTTTGTCCCCTCTAAAAGGTTTTTAGCTGCTCCAGGCAGGTTTAGGCCAGGAAAAACAAAAACCTGGTTTTATTTTTGGCCAGTTCAGAACACAGGAGGGCAGCACAGCCTTTGTAAGACACTCCCAGGCAGGGTCACGATTTTCCAGCATTTTTTGTCTCCTCTAAAAGGTTTTTAAGCTGTTCCAGGCAGGTTTAGGCTGGGAAAAACAAAAACCTGGTTTTATTTTCTGGTCAGTTCAGAACACAGGAGGGCAGCACAGCCCTTGTAAGGCAGGGTCAGGATTTCCCAGCATTTCTTGTCCCCTCTCAAAGGTTTTTTAGCTGTTCCAGGCACATTTAGGCTGGGAAAAACAAAAACCTGGTTTTATTTTCTGGTCAGTTCAGAACACAGGAGGGCAGCACAAGCATTCCCAGGCATTTCCCAGCTTTTCTTGTCCCCTCTGAAAGGTTTTTAGCTGTTCTAGGCAGGTTTAGGCCAGGAAAAACAAAAGCCTGGTTTTATTTTCTGGCCAGTTTGGAACACAGGAGGGCAGCACAGCCCTTGTAAGGCACTCCCAGGCAGGGTCAGGATTTCCCAGCATTTTTTGTCTCCTCTAAAAGGTTTTTAAGCTGTTCCAGGCAGGTTTAGGTCAGGAAAAACAAAAACCTGGTTTTATTTTCTGGGCAGTTCAGAACACAGGAGGGCAGCACAGGCACTCCCAGGCATTTCCCAGCTTTTCTTGTCCCCTCTCAAAGGTTTTTTAGCTGTTCTAGGCAGCTTTAGGCCAGGGAAAACAAAAACCTGGTTTTATTTTTGGCCAGTTCAGAACACAGGAGGGCAGCACAGCCTTTGTAAGACACTCCCAGGCAGGGTCACGATTTTCCAGCATTTTTTGTCTCCTCTAAAAGGTTTTTAAGCTGTTCCAGGCAGGTTTAGGCTGGGAAAAACAAAAACCTGGTTTTATTTTCTGGTCAGTTCAGAACACAGGAGGGCAGCACAGCCCTTGTAAGGCAGGGTCAGGATTTCCCAGCATTTCTTGTCCCCTCTCAAAGGTTTTTTAGCTGTTCCAGGCACATTTAGGCTGGGAAAAACAAAAACCTGGTTTTATTTTCTGGTCAGTTCAGAACACAGGAGGGCAGCACAAGCATTCCCAGGCATTTCCCAGCTTTTCTTGTCCCCTCTGAAAGGTTTTTAGCTGTTCTAGGCAGGTTTAGGCCAGGAAAAACAAAAGCCTGGTTTTATTTTCTGGCCAGTTTGGAACACAGGAGGGCAGCACAGCCCTTGTAAGGCACTCCCAGGCAGGGTCAGGATTTCCCAGCATTTTTTGTCTCCTCTAAAAGGTTTTTAAGCTGTTCCAGGCAGGTTTAGGTCAGGAAAAACAAAAACCTGGTTTTATTTTCTGGGCAGTTCAGAACACAGGAGGGCAGCACAGGCACTCCCAGGCATTTCCCAGCTTTTCTTGTCCCCTCTCAAAGGTTTTTTAGCTGTTCTAGGCAGCTTTAGGCCAGGGAAAACAAAAACCTGGTTTTATTTTCTGGGCAGCACAGCCCTTGTAAGGCACTCCCAGGCATTTCCCAGCATTTCCTGTCCCCTCTAAAAGGTTTTTAGGTGCTCCAGGCAGGTTTAGGCTGGGAAAAACAAAAACCTGGTTTTATTTTCTGGCCAGTTCAGAACACAGGAGGGCAGCACAGGCACTCCCAGGCAGGGTCAAGATTTCCCAGCATTTTTTATCCTCTCTAAAAGGTTTTTTAGCTGTTCCAGGCACATTTAGGCTGGGAAAAACAAAAGTCTGGTTTTATTTTCTGGGCAGTTCAGAACACAGGAGGGCAGCACAGGCACTCCCAGGCATTTCCCAGCTTTTCTTGTCCCCTCTCAAAGGTTTTTTAGCTGTTCCAGGCACATTTAGGCTGGGAAAAACAAAAACCTGGTTTTATTTTCTGGGCAGCACAGCCCTTGTAAGGCACTCCCAGGCATTTCCCAGCATTTCCTGTCCCCTCTAAAAGGTTTTTAGGTGCTCCAGACAGGTTTAGGCCAGGGAAAACAAAAGTCTGGTTTTATTTTCTGGCCAGTTCAGAACACAGGAGGGCAGCACAGGCACTCCCAGGCATTTCCCAGCTTTTCTTGTCGCCTCTAAAAGGTTTTTTAGCTGTGAAAGACTCACACACAACATTGAGGGCTCTTCCAGCCATCCCAAAAAATTGGAAAACAAGCAAATCCAGGCCCAATTCCTTCTCTAAACACAACCTAAGAGCACAAGGCTCTGCTTTAAATCCTCCTGGTACAAATTCCAAGGTCCTCCCTGGAAATGAAGGATTCCCCTTGGATCAGGAAGAGGAAATAACAATATCAGAGCAGATTTTCCCAGCCTGGCCACACACACAGATGGAGCTGGCAGCCTCTGGATGGACACGGAGCAGGAATTATTTATTCCTCATGGAAATTTTCCCTCCTGCCAGCAGCGTTCAGCTGGCTCTGCACCCTCCCTAATTACACAGAACACACTAATTACTTATCAGTCATACACTACAAAGAGCATTTTGGGCTTCCTCCCTACTTAACTCATCCACAGCAGGCTTGAAAATGAGATATTTTGGATAAATATTTCACTTTAAACAATGACAGAGGCTTTTCATTGCCATCCCTCTTTTAATTCCTCGATATTTGGATTTTTATAACCATGACAACAAACAGCTGGCTTGAAGCAGGAAGAGAAATAGATTAGGAATTAGAATTTGAGAAATAAATGGGAATTGGGATCTTACTGGAATGATGGGGGCCGGGAGTCTCCGATGCCTCCTGTCCTCTCCAGGGGTGGTGGAAGGTCTGGGTGGCTCTCTGTGCACTGGGAGCCCGTGTCAGAGTGGGAGCTTTCAGCCAGGACCAGCTGCCAACAGAAAATAAAACCAGAGTTACACAAATTCCCACCAGCTTCTCCATTCTGACCCAAAATCCTGGGATCTGGACACAAAATCCCGGGATCTGGACACAAAATCCCGGGATCTGGACCCAAATCTGAGTGGAAGGGCAGGGATCCCTGCCCAACTCGCAGAAAATCAAGTTAAATTCAGTCTCAGCAGCTGGATGTGCACAGAATTCCTGCAAGCACCTGGAATAATTCTTGTCCTCCTGGAAAAACAATCAGCCCAGGCATGGATTTTGGGGACTGCAGCATTTCCTGAACTGTCAGCACCCCCTGAATTCTCATTCATTAGCAGGGAATCTCCTGGATAATGGATCAATACCCAGAATTCCCATGGAAAAATGGAATTAAAGGTGCTGCAAGGATCCAGCTCCTCATTCCAAACACCAAGGGCCTGCACACAGCATTCCCTATCCTTGGAGTTATCAGTAATTATCAATAATTCCAGTCCTGGGCAAGGCAAGGTGTCAATTTTAATATTATCAATATTCCCATTCATTAGCAGGGACGCTCCTGGATAATGGTGCACAGGTAGAGCACCCAAAATTCCCATGGAAAAATGGAATTAAAGATGTTGCAAGGATCCAGCTCCTCATTCCAAACACCAAAGGCCTGCACACAGCATTCCCTATCCTTGGAATTATGAATAATTCTAGTCTTGGACAAGGCAGGAAGTCAATTTTAATATTATCAATATTCTCATTCATTAGAAGGGTCTCCCTGGATAATGGATCAACACCCAGAATTCCCATGGAAAAATGGAATTAAAGGTGCTGCAAAGATCCAGCTCCTCATTCCAAACACCAAGGGCCTGCACACAGCATTCCCTATCCTTGGAGTTACCAGTAATTATCAGTAATTATCAATAATTATCAATAATTCCAGTCCCGGACAAGGCAGGATGTCGATTTTATTATTATCAATATTCCCAGTCACTAACAGGGAATCTTCTGGATAATGGATCACAGATAGAGCACCCAAAATTCCCATGGAAAAATGGAATTAAAGATGCTGCAAAGATCCAGCTCCTCATTCCAAACACCAAGGGCCTGCACACAGCATTCCCTATCCTTGGAGTTATCAGTAATTATCAGTAATTATCAGTAATTATCAATAATTATCAATAATTATCAATAATTATCAATAATTATCAATAATTCCAGTCCTGGGCAAGGCAAGGTGTCAATTTTAATATTATCAATATTCCCAGTCACTAACAGGGAATCTTCTGGATAATGGATCACAGACAGAGCACCCAGAATTCCCATGGAAAAATGGAATTAAAGATGCTGCAAAGATCCAGCTCCTCATTCCAAACACCAAAGGCCTGCAAACAGCATTCCCTATCCTTGGAGTTACCAATAATTATCAATAATTATCAATAATTCCAGTCCTGGACAAGACAGGATGTTGATTTTAATATTATCAATATTCCCAGTCACTAACAGGGAATCTTCTGGATAATGGATCACAGACAGAGAATCCAGAATTCCCATGGAAAAATGGAATTAAAGATGTTGCAACAATCCAGCTCCTCATTCCAAACACTAAGGGCCTGCAAGCAGCATTCCCTATCCTTGGAATTCTCAATAATTAATTCCCAATAATTCCCAATAATAATTCCCAATAATTCTAGTCCTGGACAAGGCAGGATATTGATTTTAATGTTATCAATATTATCAATATTCCCAGTCATTCCCTGGCTAATGGATCTGTGGCACACAGGAGATTTCTGCACTCAAATCTCCAAATTCCCAGGAAATCCATCTCCCCTCAGCCCACAGTGGGATATTTTTCACCAGCAGGGAGAGAAGGAATCTCCTCCTTTCCTCACCCTCCTGGTTTGCAGCTCATTTTAATGACTGACAGAAGATCTGAACCAAGATCTGATCCCTACCAGCCTAGAACCTCCTTTTCTGTATTAAAAAAATATATAGTAATTTATTTTTTTATAAAAGCTCAGATGCTTTGTGTAAAGAGTCCTTTGGGCTTTGATATTAATATATTTTTTTAAATATTACCATTAAATTATTAAATTAATAAATATTAAATATTTTATTATTAAATATTTTTAAAATATTATCACTGTTGGAAAAGAGCTCCTGACTGAAATGTACACCCAGAAACCAACCAGAGCAGGTCCCTTCTCCATCAGTGTTTCAGTAAATATTTTATCATTAAATCAGAATTTTTGCTTCCATTTTTTAAGCCAGAAAGGTCAATTTTGCACCAGGGAGATGAAAGCAATCAAAAATATCTAAATTCAACCTAAATCTCAGGGGAGGAGAACCCTGCTCTGGGTAAAGCACCAGGGTAGAAAAACAAACATGCATTGATCCAAGACTGCTTTTAATTTATCTCTGCAAACAGAACAAGGTGATTCCCAATTAGAGATTCCACTTTTAATTTGACTTCACCTGTTAAATTAAGTGGTTATTTTTTATTTAAAAGCCTGACTGGGGAGGAAGAGCTCCCAATCTGATTTACAAACAGGAAGGCAGATGCCCAATTTTGTGCCAAATGAAATGAGCATTCTGTGAAGGACTTTAGTTAATATTTTAAATATTAACAGAGATTTTTCTCCCATTAAGATGGGAGAATTTGGCATACCCTGTGCAAAAAAAAAAAAATTATATTTAAAGAATCCACTGACCATACAAAGCATTTCCTGGCCATGATCCACAGGAATTAAACTTGACCTGGAGGTGACCAGGGTGACTTTATCACCAACCCCCTGAGCCACCTCCTCACTCAGCTGAGGCTCTTTAAACACTGTAATTAAAAGGTTTTTAATTAAATAAAATCCTCCATTAATGATATCCATTAATACCTTTCACTAAGAGGCAACAAAGTCTTGGCTCCCCTTTATTTTTAGCTGGGGAAGAAGCAGAGCAGGAGAAATTCCAACTCTTAACTGGTTCATTTATTAAAGACTAATTCCAATAAAATTATTGGAGTTAAAAGGAGATGGACAGGAGGGAATTCAGGATGCAGGGAATTACTTCTAGGAGCACAAATAAAATTATCAGAGTTAAAAGAAGGGGATGGAGAGGAGGGAATTGGAATTCAGGATGCAGGAATTACTTCTAGGAGCACAAATAAAATTATCAGAGTTAAAAGAAGGGGATGGAGAGGAGGGAATTGGAATTCAGGATGCAGGAATTACTTCTAGGAGCACCAATAAAATTATCAGAGTTAAAAGAAGGGGATGGAAAGGAGGGAATTGGAATTCAGGATGCAGGAATTACTCCTAGGAGCACCAATAAAATTATCAGAGTTAAAAGAAGGGGATGGAGAGGAGGGAATTGGAATTCAGGATGCAGGAATTACTCCTAGGAGCACCAATAAAATTATCAGAGTTAAAAGAAGGGGATGGAGAGGAGGAAATTCAGGATGCAGGAATTACTCCTAGGAGTATAAACCATAAATAAGAGGAGGAAAACACACACAGGCTGTCAAAAAGGAACTGCCTGGAGATAAAAAATCAGCTCCCCAGCACCACATGGAATCAGCTGCATTATTTAAACTCTTATCACCAAAGCAGGAGCAACAGAGGAAACACTGAAGGGGAAAATAAATAAATCAAATTGATAATTAAAGCTACTTTTTTCCAGGTGGGGAAGTTAAAGGGAGATGTTTGGGAAGTGTGTTGGTGTTGGGGAGATGTGAGGATGTGTCTGAGCCTGGAAGATTCCCTGAGGAATTTCTGGGTGAACAATTTCACTGACAAAAATCAAACCAAGGGATGAAAAGGAAGAAAAAATAAAGCAGAAAAAACCCTGAAAATTTGGTGTAGGTGAGATTTGTGCATCCCCTCAGCCTTTACACACTGGGCTGGGAATTCAAAACAAGCAGGAGGTATTTGGGAGCAGGAAAAATGTTTTTGAAATCCTCCTGCTGAGGGCAACACCTGACTCCAGGAGGAGCCAACAAAACAAATCCTTTCCATATTTTGGGATATTTGCTCTCCAGCCTTTCCCTGCTCCTGGAAGAAGAAGTTTTGGCAAGGCAGGAATGATTCTGATTCTGCAGGAGGCTCTGGGGCACCTTGGGAGTGCAAAATTCAAATTATCCCCTGAGAAAAACATTTCCTACTCACCTGCAGTGGGATTAAAGCCCCAAACAGCCTCAGACATCCCCATCCCAAAGGGAAAAGGGCTGCAGGAATTTCCCATTCCTGATTTTCCAGCTGGAAAATTATTTATTATTATTTATTTTCCTTCATTGAGGAAAATAAACCACTTTGAACACAAAGCAATTCACTTCCAGCCTTGAACCTGAGATAAATTTGAACTCAAGGTACTGGCACAGTATCTCTCCTTTTTTCCCAAGCAGCTTTTTCATCCTAGATAAAAATCTCCCACACTTCCAGGAGTAAATCAGAAGCACAATAAACCAGTGGCCAGTGCAGATATTCCCATATTTACCCTCCCAAAATAAATTCCAAGCTGTGCTGGCTGCAGGCATTGCCACACAAAAGCACATTTCATTTAAACTCATCCTCTAGGGTGAAAATTTCCCCCCTGAGGAATAATAACAACAATAAATAAATAAACCCAGAGGTGTAAGAGTTTAAAGAAGTTGTCTAATGTGATTTTGCTTTTATGATAAGCAGGATTTGGGAGAGCTCAGATTTAAGCAAAACTTGAAGCAGTAATTAATTGTTTAAACAAGACACAGACTGTGCAGATTTGGGTTTGGTTACAAGTGGAGCACTCTCATCAAAGCTTTTCTTTTTTCACTTCCAGCTCCCTGTGCTCATCGAGAGCACTGAATATAAATGGGTGGCTGCAGAGCAAAAAACGAACAAAAAACACCCCAAAAGAGCATTGGAACAACATTTGTCATGCTAGGAAAGAAAAATCTGCAGCACAAGGTGGAAAATCCTTCCCACTGCACTGCCTGCCTGATTCCTCCAGCATTTCCAAGGGATCTGCAAGGTGGAATTGCTGCCAACTCCAGGGAATTCTGTCCCTCTCCAGGCAAACAATTCCAGCTTGGTGAAGTTTCATCAGTGACAGCTGAAGAATAAGAATTCCAGGCAGAAGAGGAAGAATTCTGGATAAAACAGACAAAATTCAGAGTGCACTTGTTGAGAGATTCCCACATCACTGCCCTGCAAGGTGAACATGGAATTCCTGCTCCCTGCTTGGCTGGGCTGGCTTGGAGTCCCTCCCTCTGCAAATTCAGATTAATTTTTATCCTTTTCTCTGACAATCCAATAGGAATAAACCCCTCCAACATCCCATAATTTTTAATGGGTAAGGATTACCACAATGCAGTGTTTTTGCAGGAGAAAGGCAGAGTTACCAGCAGCTCCCTGGCCATGAGCCAGCCCTGATAATTTCATTTCCCCCATTGAGCTTTCCCTGTGGTTTGGAGTGGCAGGAACAAATTTTTTTGTTTGGTTGGTTTTTGTGGAGGGTTTTTTTTGGTTTGTTTTGTTTTAGGGGGATTTTTTTGGGGTTTTTCTTTTTGTTTTTTGGATTCTGTGATGTGCAGAGCCATGGAACAGCTGCTGGGTTCCACCCCAAAGGATTTGGGTCTGGGATTTCCATGGCAATCCTGGATTTCTCCTGTTTGCTGCATGTGCAGAAGTTCATCAAGAAGTTTGGTTTTTTGGTGTGTGTGTGAATATATATATATTTTTTTTTATATTATATATATATTTATTTATTTATATATAGAAATATACTTAATATATTATATATCTAATACATATATTAGATATAATATATAAATATATAAACATATATTATATATATAAAAAACATATTTTATATATATATTTCTATATCTTTTCATATATAATACCACAAAGTATATATGGTGGTATATTATATATATATATTATTATATTTTTATATGTAATATAATAATATGTATTATCTTTATATAGAAAGAATTATATATAACCTGTACTATATATACATATATAATTATTTTTATATAAATTATACATTATTCTATATAGAATATGATAAATATACGTTTGTATATTATATAAAAATAATATATAAATATTTTATAAATTTTTGTACATTTTATAAATTTTATAAATATTTTATATATAAATTATATATAAATATATAAATTATATATAAATATATAAACAATCTAATAAAAATATTAATATATATTATATAAATAATATAAATATATAAATATATAATATATAAATATGTAGATAAATATAAATAAATTTTATATTATAAATATATAAAATAAATAAATAAAATAAGATAAAAATAATTATATAATAATAATAATAATTATAATTGCAGCTGTCAATTGAGTTCATTCCATGGCACTGAAACCCTGTTTGTTCTCACAACTGAGGTCCTGCCACCACATTCCCTCCTCATCTATCCCAGGAATCAGAGAGGGAATATCCAGGGAATGTTGGAAAAGAATCTCAGGTGCCACCTCTGACAGCCCTGACAGGACAGACCCCAGTGAGCTGGGCAAGTTCCATGATATTTTAATAAACCTCTGACCAAAAGCTCCTGTTTGCTTCTCCTCTTTCCTTCCCTCCTGTGAAGGAGGAGGATTCCAGCGTTCCTGGCAAAAATCTGGCTGAAAAAACCCATTTACACTTGGCAGAAATCAGCATTCAGCTCACTGCTTGTGCCACCACCACACTTCCAATTCCAACTCCAGTCATTCCATCAGTTGTAGAAAAATTTCCCTTTTTTCTCACCTCTCCACCACATCTGCTGATGCTTTTTAATTAATTAATTAATCTGGCTCTTCCAGAGCTCAGCAGAAATGTGAACAAATTCCTTCAGGTGTTGAGCGTTCAGCTCACTGCTTGTGCCACCACCACACTTCCAACCCCATCTCCAGTCTTTGCCTCAGTTGTAGCAAAATTTCGTTTTTTTTTCTCCCCTCTTCACCACAGCTGCTGATGATAATTAATTAATTAATTAATCTGGCTCCTCCAGAGCTCAGCAGAAACGTGAACAAACTCCCACAGGCTTTGAGCGTTCAGCTCACTGCTTGTGCCACCACCACACTTCCAACCCCATCTCCAGTTGTTCCATCAGTTTTAGCAAAATTTCCCTTTTTTTCTCCCCCTCTCCACCACATCTGCTGATGCTTTTTAATTAATTAATTAATTAATCTGGCTCTACCAGAGCTCAGCAGAAATGTGAACAAACTCCCCCAGGCATTGAGCGTTCAGCTCACTGCTTGTGCCACCACCACACTTCCAACCCCATCTCCAGTCATTCCATCAGTTGCAGCAAAATTTCCATTTTTTTCTCCCCTCTCCACCACATCTACTGATGCTTTTTAATTAATTAATTAATCTGGCTCTACCAGAGCTCAGCAGAAATGTGAACAAACTCCCCCAGGTGTTGAGTGTTCAGCTCACTGCTTGTGCCACCACAAGCTTCCAACCTTTGCATCAGTTGTAGCAAAATTTCCCTTTTTTTTCCCCCTCTCCACCACATCTGTTGATGCTAATTAATTAATTAATTAATCTGGTTCTTCCAGAGCTCAGCAGAAATCTGAACAAACCCCTTCAGGTGTTGAGTGTTCAGCTCACTGCCTGTACCACCACACTTCCAATCCCATCTCCAGTCATTCCATCAGTTGTAACAAAATTTCCATTTTTTTTCCCTCTCTGCCACATCTGCTGATGCTTTTTAATTAATTAATTAATTAATTAATCTGGCTCTACCAGAGCTCAGCAGAAATGTGAACAAACTCCCCCAGGCACATTGAGCTCAAGGAATGGCCAGGGCTGAGGACACCAGACAAAAAACCAGCCTGGGGAGGGGAAAGAGCAAACATCACTGCACTCTGCTCTCCAATCTGGCTAATTATTTATTAATTTATCACCATAAAAAGTACAATATTTAATCTCTCTCCAGGGAACAGCAGCTTCACCTCTCTGAGAGAAACTCAGTGTTCTCAGGGAGAGGTGAGGGCCTGATCCCAGCGACTCAAGAAACACCCAAAAGATTCATTTATTATTTTTGACAGCCACTTCAGAGCTGCAAGGAATTATTTTCTAGAAAATCATCTCAAATCCCAAGTCAAAGCTTCAGAGCCATGGCCCATTATCCACACAAGGAGCAATATCCCAAAGGAGCAATTGCAGAAAAGGGCTGAGCTCCAGCAGGAATTCTCTCAAAGGAACCAGGACTTTGCATTCCTAGAAAAAAAACTCCTCAGGAAAGGTTTATTTTGTAAAATGTTGATTTTAGCAATGAGAAAGTGTCTGTGCTGGGATGAGGCCTGGGATGAATGAGGGTTTAGAGAAAGGGGGAAGAGACTGGGCCTGAAATCAGCCACAGAAATTTTCTACAGGCCTGAAATTCAGCCCTGAAGTTTTCTGCAAAAATTCAACAAGATTCTGCTCCTGAGCTCCACCAGGAATTCTCTCAAAGGCACCAGGATTCTGCATCCCTGGAAAAAAAACACCTCAGGAAAGGTTTATTTTATAAAATGTTGATTTTAGCAATGAGAAATTGTCTGCACTGAGATGAGGCCTGGGATGAATGAGGGTTTAGAGAAAGGGGGAAGAGACTAGGCCTGAAATCAGCCACAGAAATTTTCTATAGCCTTGAAATTTTCTAATCAGCCCTGAAAATTTTCTGCAGAAATTCAACAAGATTTGCTAATCAGCCACAGAAATTTTCTACAGCCTTGAAATTTTTAATTCAGCCCTGAAATTTTCTCCAGAAACTCAACAAGATTCTGCTCCTGAGCTCCACCAGGAATTCTCTCAAAGGCACCAGGATTCTGCATCCCTGGAAAAAAAACACCTCAGGAAAGGTTTATTTTATAAAATGTTGACTTTAGCAATGAGAAATTGTCTGCACTGAGATGAGGCCTGGGATGAATGAGGGTTTAGAGAAAGGAGGAAGAGACTGGGCCTGAAATCAGCCACAGAAATTTTCTACAGCCCTGAAATTTTCTAATCAGCCCTGAAAATTTTCTGCAGAAATTCAACAAGATTTGCTAATCAGCCACAGAAATTTTCTACAGCCCTGAAATTTTTAATTCAGCCATAGAAATTTCCTACAGAAACTCAACAAGATTCTGCCCCTGAGTGTTCACCAGGAATTCTCTCAAAGGCATCAGGATTTCACATCCCTAGGAAAAAGAAAAAAAACACCTCAGGAAAGGTTTATTTTGGAAAATAAATAAATCAAAATTTATTTATTTTGATTTTAGCAATGAGAAATTGTCTATGCTGAGATGAGGCCTGGGATGAATGAGAGTTTAGAGAAAGGGGGAAAGAGACTGGGCCTGAAATCAGCCACAGAAATTTTCTACAGCCCTGAAATTTTCTAATCAGCCCTGAAATTTCCTACAGAAACTCAACAAGATTCTGCTCCTTGGTGTTCACCAGGAATTCTCTCAAAGGCACCAGGACTTTGCATTCCTAGAAAAAAACCTCCTCAGGAAAGGTTTATTTTATAAAATATTGATTTTAGCAATGAGAAATTGTCTGCACTGAGATGAGGCCTGGGATGAATGAGGGTTTAGAGAAAAGGGGAAGAGACTGGGCCTGAAATCAGCCACAGAAATTTTCTACAGCCTTGAAATTTTTTAATCAGCCCTGAAATTTCCTACAGAAACTCAACAAGATTCTGCTCCTTGGTGTTCACCAGGAATTCTCTCAAAGGCACCAGGACTTTGCATTCCTAGAAAAAAACCTCCTCAGGAAAGGTTTATTTTGGAAAATGTTGATTTTAGCAATGAGAAATTGTCTGCACTGAGATGAGGCCTGGGATGAATGAGGGTTTAGAGAAAGGGGGAAGAGACTGGGCCTGAAATCAGCCACAGAAATTTTCTATAGCCTTGAAATTTTCTAATCAGCCCTGAAAATTTTCTGCAGAAATTCAACAAGATTTGCTAATCAGCCACAGAAATTTTCTACAGCCCTGAAATTTTCTAATCAGCCCTGAAATTTTCTGCAGAAACTCAACAAGATTCTGCCCCTGAGTGTTCACCAGGAATTCTCTCAAAGGCACCAGGACTCTGCATCCCTGGGAAAAAAAACACCTCAGGAAAGGTTTATTTTATAAAATGTTGATTTTAGCAATGAGAAATTGTCTGCACTGAGATGAGGCCTGGGATGAATGAGGGTTTAGAGAAAGGGGGAAGAGACTGGGCCTGAAATCAGCCACAGAAATTTTTTACAGGCCTGAAATTTTTAATTCAGCCCTGAAATTTTCTGCAAAAATTCAACAAGATTCTGCTCCTGAGCTCCAGCAGGAATTCTCTCAAAGGCACCAGGACTCTGCATCCCTGGAAAAAAACCTCCTCAGGAAAGGTTTATTTTATAAAATATTGATTTTAGCAATGAGAAATTGTCTGCACTGAGATGAGGCCTGGGATGAATGAGGGTTTAGAGAAAGTGGGAAGAGACTGGCCCTGAAATCAGCCACAGAAATTTTCTATAGCCTTGAAATTTTTTCATCAGCCCTGAAAATTTTCTGCAGAAATTCAACAAGATTTGCTAATCAGCCACAGAAATTTTCTACAGCCCTGAAATTTTTAATTCAGCCCTGAAATTTTCTGCAGAAACTCAACAAGATTCTGCTCCTGAGTGTTCACCAGGAATTCTCTCAAAGGAACCAGGACTCCACATCCCTGGGAAAAAAAACACCTCAGGAAAGGTTTATTTTATAAAATGTTGATTTTAGCAATGAGAAATTGTCTGCACTGAGATGAGGCCTGGGATGAATGAGGGTTTAGAGAAAGGGGGAAGAGACTGGGCCTGAAATCAGCCACAGAAATTTTCTACAGCCCTGAAATTTTTTAATCAGCCCTGAAAATTCCTACAGAAACTCAACAAGATTCTGCTCCTGGGTGTTATAATAAATAAGCAGATGGGGCTCAGCTTTTTTAATGCAGAAAAGCCAATTCTTTACTCACAAAGCTCCTATTTATAGGACATATTAGAAGGCACTGTGTTAATTGCTCAGCAATACAGTAAAATTTAGTTTATTGGTCAGTCAGGGCTATTGTATACCAAATTTATCCCATTTTCTCTCTCTAAATATGTTTGTATCTTTTCTTCACTGGTTCTCATGAGACAGATTCATTGTTTATGCAGGTGCAAACATTTTTCTCTCCAAGAATAGATTGTTGTGTTCATTCTTATAATTTTTTTTAATGGGAACTTGCAAGCTACTCCCAGCTTAGCTAGAGCAGCAGGGCTTAAACTATATTTTATAAAGCCTTTCTTTTATAATCTCCTTTTATGATATATTTAATTATATAAAAGATACTTATTATATAAATATATTTTATATATAAAATATATTATATATAAAAATAAATATATAAATATTTATTATATTTATTATAATATCTGCCTGCAACACCTGGGGATTTTTATTCCCTGCCTCAGCTCTGGGCACTTTTTTCATTTCCCTGAAGCTGGGAAATGCTGCCCTTGTCAAACAGTTCTGCCCCACGACGACAATTAATTCCAATTAATTGTAATTGCAAAATACAGCCTCTAAAAAAAGCTGATGCACAAACAGGACAAGAATTATCTGCTGGCACCCAGATCATGAGAGGGAAAAAAAAAAAATCAGGGAAAACCTCAGAGAAAGCAATGACATCACTGCCAGCCAATGGCAAACTGCACATTCCCAGCAGCCAGGCAAGGAATTGTTCCCAGATGTTGCAAATCCTTCCTAAAAAACAGAATTCCTGCCACACTCCCAAGCTTCCAGCGTGCCAAGAGAAAAAAAATATTTAAAAATTGTTTTCTTCCACGCCTTTTTTTTTTTTTAATTTTTAAGGCCTAAAAATAAAAAGGCAAAAAGCAAAAGTGCATTCATGATTTTGTTCAGCTAAGCAGTCCCAGAAATATATTTATAATATATAAATACATTTAAAATATATATATAATATATTATATATATAAATAAATATTTATATATAAATATATATAAAAATATAAAGTCAAAAAAATTTATATTTATTATATATAGAATGAATTTATATATAGAATGAATTTATATATATAGAATGAATTTATATATATAATAAATTTTTATGAATGAATTTATATATATAGAATGAATTTATATATTAAAATATATATAATAAATTTATGTATTTATAATACTTAAATTTAATATTTATATTAAATAATATATCTATTAAAAACGCCAAGTAAAATTATATTCTGTGTTCTATGTTAGAGAAACAGGACAAATGTCAGCGATTTCTGGCAGAGGATGGGTTGGTGTAAATGCATTTACTGTAATTAATTAAGAATTCTGACATACAATTAATGACAATCCCTGTATTGTCAAAAAACTAAAGGCCAACCACTTAGAAAGGAAAAAAGGATTTTTAAAGGATTTAAAAGGATCCCTTGAAAAGAAATCTAGGAAGGAGCAGCTCTGTCCCAAATTATTTCACGCCTAAATAACAACACAACAACAGCAAAAAGAAACAAAAACACACCAAGAGGAAAAACAAACCCAGCCTGAAATCAAAAGAACGAGATCTGAGCTGCAGAGGAGAAAAACAAGCAGGACACAGGAGGGCTGGGGAGGAAGTTTAAATAACTAATTAACAGTGGGGATTTTAATTCCCCACTAATCCAGATGTACCCGGAGCTCTCAGGGCAGCAAAGCCCTGCAGATCCTCCCTTGAACATCTTCCCCCTATGGAAATCAGCCCTGCAGATGACACCCAGATCAAAGTTCCCACCTCTGACAAATGGAAGGATTCAAATGTTATTAAAAAAGATGAAAATCTCCCATTTCCAAACGTCAGTCATGGTGTGAACTTCAAAGTGGTCACGGTGTCGGGCAGGAGGGAGGAGAGGAGGCTCAGCTGTGGTGTGTGCGTTGGATTTTCTGATTTTCTGTTGGATTTTCTGATTTTCTGTTGGATTTTCTGATTTTCTGTGTGTGGGGTGGCTGTGAAATGCTGCAGTCAGTGCCTGGGAGCACCACGGTGCTCACAGATGGGTTTGTGCAAGAATTCTGAGCTGTTTGCCACCAGCTGATTTTATAGTGCTGAGACAAAGAAATCTCAGGCCCAATTAAACAAACAAACAAAAAATCCCAATACAAACCAAACCAAAAAAACCCCAAACCAAATAACAGCAAAAAAACCAACCAAACAAAAACAATCAAAACAAAAAAGCCAACCAAACAACAAACAAAAAAAAAACCCAACAAAAAACCCAAACCAACAAACCCAAAACACAAAACCTCCAAACCAAACAACAAACAAAAACCAACAAAACCCCCAAAACCCAAACCAAAAAAACCAAAACGCCAAACCAAAACAAAAAACCCCAAACCAAACAACAATTTAAAAAATCCACCAAAACCAACAAAAACCCCCAAAACCCGGAACACCAAAAACCCAAAACAAACCAAAAAAACCCAAACCTACCAAACCAACTACCCCCCCACAAACAAACCCAAAACCCAAACCAAAAGACCAAAGCCAAAATCCGCAAACAAAAGCCCCAAACCAAACAACAAACCCAGAAAAACCCAACAAAAAAACCCAAACCCAACAAGTCAAAAAATCCAACCCAAAAACCCCAAAACAAAAAGCCCCAAACCAAACAAACAAAAAAATCCACCAAAACCAACAAAAACCCCAAAACCCAAAAAATCAAAACACCAAAAACCCAATACAAACCAAAAAACCAAACCTACCAAACCAAGAACTCCCCCACAAACCCAAACCAACCAAAAGACTAAAACCAAAAAACCAAAATCCCCAAACAAAAAACTCAAAACGAAACAACCCAGAAAAACCCTACAAAAAACCCAAACCAAACAAGCCAAAAAAAATCCAACCCAAAACAAAAACAAAAAACCCCAAACCAAACAACAATCAAAAAATCCACCAAAACTAATAAAAAACCCAAAACTCAAACCAAAAAACAGAAACACCAAAAACCCCAAACAAAACAAAATAACCAAACCAACCAACCAAAAACCGCAAAACCAAACCAATAAACAAAAAAACAAAACCAAACAAAAAACCCAAAACCAAAACAAAACCAAAAAATCCCCAACAGATTAGGAAATAACCCTGCCCAAACCACTTTCGGTTTTTTTTCCCCCAAAAGGTAAAGACCCAACTTTATCCCTGGAAGATTTGTGTGCAATTATCTGTGAAGTTCCGGTGAATGGGATATTAAAGAATTCCAAACCCGAACAATTAACTTACAGCCAGATTTACATAAAACTCCTGCAGTAATTAGCAGCAAATAGAGGCAGATAAGCCCTGCAATTTTCTGGGTGTTAGGGTGGAAAAAGGAATTTGCAATTCATCATGCAGGTCAGACACAGATGTTTCAGCTGATTGCTGAGCTGGAGGAACAGAAACCTTTGTCAACAAAAATAAAAATCTGAAAATCCAGCTCCAAACTGGGATCTGCACAGAAATTTGGGACAGGCTGATGGGTGGGAAAAGAGGAAAAAAATCCAAGTTTTGAAGGAATAAATCCAGCCTGACTTTCTACACTCTGTGCTCTGCACAACTGGATGGGTTTGTAAATTCATCCTGAGCAGCACAAAAAAAATTCAGTGCAGCACATAAAAAATTGCTTCATTAATCCCCCCAAATAATTAATTTAAACCACACATCTGAATTTTACTTTTAGATCTTTGCTCTGGCAGTGTTCTCCATCAGAGGCCTGGCCATGGACTCAGTCAGAGCTGTGGGTTAAACTCCTGTGCTGGCATTAAGAAAATAAAATATTTCCCTATTTCTCATCTAAATGCTGTTCTAGGATTTATCATCCATATCAGATACATCGTATCATTTATCATATCTCAGATAAATGTTATCTGAGCAAAGGAAGAAAGGCAAATTGCAGCCATTCTTCTTCTCCTGAAGAAGAGCATGAAGGAGGGATTGGAAATCCAGATTTGTTTTTATATTTATCTGTTAAAGGTAATGAGGAACTGCCTGAGCCTCCTCATTGAAGAGAGTGGTGGAAGCACCAGCAAAGCTGCAGGAAAAGCAGGGAAAGCCCTCACAGAGTGATTGACTTCTGTAAATTCACTTTTTACTTCATAATTCTCTTTGCAGAGACTTCAGGAGATGCTCAAAGCAGGGGCAGCTCCAGCAAGTGCTGAGGGATTGGAAATTAGCAATTCCAGCATGGTTTGGGTTGGAAGGGACCTTAAAGCTCATCCAGTTCCACCTTCCACCATCCCAGTGTGCTCCAACCTGGCCTGGGACACTTCCAGGAGCAGCAATTCCATCCCAGGGCCTCCCCACCCTCACAGACAGGAATTCCTTCCCAATCCACGACCTAACCCTGCTTTCCTTCATCTTGAACTCATTCCCTCTTGTCCTACAATTATTTCCTGGAAGAACTTCGAGTTTTGTGGTAAAACCTTGGTTGGGATCAGAATCATGGAATGGTTTGGGTTGGAAGAGATGTTAAAACTCATCCAGTTCCATGGGCAGGGACCTTCCACGGTCCCAGGGTGCTCCATCCAGGAGCAAATTCTTTGGGAATTCCATCCCAGGGCCTCCCCAGCCTCACAGACAGGAATTCCTTCCCAATCCCTGATCTAACCCTGCCTGCCCTATATCCTCTTATCCTACAATTATTTCCTGGAAGAACTTCGAGTTTTGTGGTAAAACCTTGGTGTTGGGATCAGAATCATGGAATGGTTTGGGTTGGAAGAGATCTTAAAATCCAGTTCCATGGGCAGGGACCTTCCACTGGACCACAAAACCAAAACCAAACAGCTCCGTCCTCCCTCACATACTGGGAAGAGGAGACCCAGGTCAGGCACGCAGAGGACAACCTGGATGCTGAATTAATTGAGTATTTAATTAATATTTAATTAGGAGAAAGGGGCAGAGGCAGGGAGGGGTGACACTGAGGAGCAAACACAGGGCAGGAGTTGGAACCCTGGGCATTGAGAATTTCAGACTTTCTGTGCTAACAGACCCTTAAGAAAAATCTACATTTGACCTGAGGTCGTGGAAAAAGCTTCCAAAATTGAGTGACAGCACTGGGATGGTGGGTGTGGAGTTAAAGAGAAGTGTGTGATATCACAGGGTGGAAAACTTAGATTTTAAGGTTTTAATATATAGTAATATATATATAAAGCAAGATGGAGGATTTAGGACATAGGCTAAATCCTTTTTCATCTTCTTCTTTATGGGTTTGGGTGATTTCTTGTAATTGGGTGGAAAAATCTGCATTGCAGGCCACAGGTGGTTGGTTATTGAGTTAAAATAAAAATAATTTAGGTCTCATCTCACAATGGGACAATTTATGCTTAAAAGACCTTGGAAAGAGAGAGAGACACAGCCATTTTTCACTTTGTTAGCAAGAACTCACAATTTGTGAGACTGTAACAGAGATACGAATTAATAAACATCTAAGTCCAAAAAAACATCTAAATCTGAACACAAAAACTGCATCTCCCGAGCATTTAATTCCAGCTCTACCAGGCTGGAGTTGCACAGAGGGAGGAGGAAAAGAGTTCTCAGGATGAATTTGCTCTCCTGACAGGAGCTGCCATCAGCTCCCACCCCTCTCCTGCTCACACAGACACTGCTCTCAGCACAAATCCCATCCCCATTCCCCCCTTGTTTTATCTGCAGCTTTTGGGACGCTCTCTTCCGCTCATTAATCACACATGAAATCCCTTTTTGTCCCATCCCTTCCCACCCTGACAGAGCCCCACGCTCCGGCCCCCCAGTAATCCTTGGACTGAGGACAAAAACAGCACCACCAACAGCCAGAGCTCGGGGGCATCCTGAGAGCAGCAAAATCAGCAGCTCTGAGCCAAACCCAAACCCCTCAGAGCACCCAGGGGCTGATCCCATCCCAGGATGGATGTTCCTGCTGGAGGAAGGATCTCCATCCCACATAAGGACAGACATCTCATCAAGAAAGTGCTTTGTGCTGTCTCCACATGGACCCTCAGCTCTCAAACACTTCTCTGTTTAAATATTCTCTAACACAAATGGTTTCATTCCTCTGACAACCAATTTAACCCAAATCCAAACCCCTCAGAGCACCCAGGGGCTGATCCCACCCCAGGATGGATGTTCCTCCTGGAGAAGGGATCCCCATCCCACATCCAGCTCCCACCTAAGGACACGACCTCATGAAAAAAGGGCTTTGTGCTCCACATGGACCCTCAGCTCTCAAACATTTCTCTGTTCAAACACCAGTTTTATCCTCTAATGCCAATGGTTTTGTTCCTCTGACAACCAATTTAACCCAAATCCAAACCCCTCAGAGCATCCAGCGGCTGATCCCACCCCAGGATGGATGTTCCTCCTGGAGGAGGGATCCCCATCCCACATAAGGACAGACACCTCATCAAGAAAGGGCTTTGTGCTGTCTCTACATGGACCCTCAGCTCTCAAACACTTCTGTTTGCTCAAACATCAGTTTTATCCTCTAATGCAAATGGTTTCATTCCTCTGACAACCAATTTAACCCAAATCCAAACCCCTCAGTGCATCCAGGGGCTGATCCCACCTCAGGATGGATGTTCCTCCTGGAGGAGGGATCCAGAGCTCAGGGACATCCTGAGAGCAGCAAACTCAGCAGCACTGAGCCCTTCAACCAAATCCAAACCCCTCAGAGCACCCAGGGGTTGATCCCACCCCATGGTGGGTGTACCTCCTGGAGAAGGGATCCCCATCCCACATCCAGCTCCCACCTAAGCACAGACACAACCTCATGAAAAAAGGGCTTTGTGCTCCACATGGACCCTCAGCTCTCAAACCCTTCTCTGTTTGTTTAAACATTCTCTAACACAAATGGTTTCAATCCTCTGAACCAATTTAACCCAAACCCAAACCCCTCAGAGCACCCAGGGGCTGATCCCACCCCATGGTGGATGTTCCTGCTGGAGGAAGGATCTCCACCCCACATAAGGACAGACATCTCATCAAGAAAGTGCTTTGTGCTGTCTCCACATGGACCCTCAGCTCTCAAACACTTCTCTGTTTAAACATTCTCTAACACAAATGGTTTCATTCCTCTGACAACCAATTTAACCCAAATCCAAACCCCTCAGAGCACCCAGGGGCTGATCCCACCCCAGGATGGATGTTCCTCCTGGAGAAGGGATCCCCATCCCACATCCAGCTCCCACCTAAGGACACGACCTCATGAAAAAAGGGCTTTGTGCTCCACATGGACCCTCAGCTCTCAAACATTTCTCTGTTCAAACACCAGTTTTATCCTCTAATGCCAATGGTTTTGTTCCTCTGACAACCAATTTAACCCAAATCCAAACCCCTCAGAGCATCCAGGGGCTGATCCCACACCATGGTGGGTGTACCTCCTGGAGAAGGGATCCCCATCCCACATCCAGCTCCCACCTAAGGACACGACCTCATGAAAAAAGGGCTTTGTGCTGTCTCCACATGTGGACCCTCAGCTCTCAAACATTTCTCTGTTCAAACACCAGTTTTATCCTCTAATGCCAATGGTTTTGTTCCTCTGACAATCAATTTAACCCAAATCCAAACCCCTCAGAGCATCCAGGAGCTGATCCCACCCCATGGTGGGTGTACCTCCTGGAGAAGGGATCCCCATCCCACACCCAGCTCCCACCTAAGCACAGACACAACCTCATGAAAAAAGGGCTTTGTGCTGTCTCCACATGTGGACCCTCAGCTCTCAAACATTTCTCTGTTTAAAAATCAGTTTGATTCTCTAACGCCAATGGCTTCAATTCCTCTGACAACCAATTTAACCCAAATCCAAACCCCTCTGAGCACCCAGGGGCTGATCCCATCCCAGGATGGATGTTCTTCCTAGAGGAAGGATCCCCATCCTACATCCAGCTCCCACCTAAGGACACAACCTCATGAAAAAAGGGGTTTGTGCTGTCTCCACATGGGCCCTCAGCTCTCAAACATTTCTCTGTTTGTTTAAACATTCTCTAACACAAATGGTTTCATTCCTCTGACAATCAATTTAACCCAAATCCAAACCCCTCAGAGCACCCAGGGTTTGATCCCACCCCATGGTGGATGTTCCTCCTGGAGGAGGGATCCTCATCCCACACAAGGACAGACACCTCATCAAGAAAGGGCTTTGTGCTGTCTCCACACACTGCCCAATAAATGAGAATAATTAGCAGCTGGTAATTAATTATTCCAGTTAGGTGACAAACAAACCCTGGCATATTGGAGAAATTAGCACATGAAACCCAGACAAGGCTGAGGGAGATGGGATGTGCAGAGCAGCTCAGCCACATCTGCATCACTGACTCCCTCCACAACTTTACACCCCAAATTACTTGATTTTTATATCAAAATATTTTTAATTATTTTTATATTAAATTCATTTTTCCAAGGCTATAAATGGCAATGTCTTTTTACTGAATGGATACACAATGTTCATCCCTGAGATTTTAACCTCATTTAAATCTTCCAGGCACTACCAAAACCACCAATGCGTTGAAATTTAAATACCACAACCAAAATCCACCAGAAGATCACATTTAGAATAAATCTGGAATAAATTTTTTTGGCTATTTAGTGACAGTACTAAAGCTGTTTTCATGTTAAAATCACCTTCTCAGCTCTGCACACTTTGTGGATTTCACTCTGATTTTTAAAATATATGATTTAAGAATAGAATAATTACATATTATAACCTTTGTTTTCATTTTGAGATTCAAGAGACTTATTAAAAAATCAGCATCCAGTATCAAACGAGACAGGTTTACACACACAAAATCCAACATACCCAGGACACCACTCTTCCATTGAAGCAGGGGAGCTTTGCATTGTCATCTGAGATCTCTTCCTTCACCACCCTGGAAAACAAAAAAACCAAAAACAGGAAGAAAATCAGAAATTTGAAATTACACCAGAGCAGAACAGACAGTTCAAATTTACTCAAATTATCCAGGAAAAATACAAATTTTTAAATGTTAAAATGTTGTTTAAATGTTAAAATGTTGGTATCAGCAGGTGCTCTGTGTTTAAAGACTGGGAGAATAAGAGGAAATAAATCAAAATAAAGGGTAGAACAGCAACTTTCAACAACAACCACCCCAAAGTGAGAGGCACAAAAGTAATTCCAAACGTTTTCCCATTTTTGGAGTCTCCCCAGAGCCTTTAAAGGTTTGATGGGGACTAAAATCCCCCCTGTGCTGTGCAGGCTATCAGAGCTCACACCAGAACAGATTTCTGGCCTCAAATTCATGACAGAACAGCAACAAACTTGGTTTGACAATCTGAAACCTCATCAAACTCCACCAAAACGTGCAGATTTTCCTCTGTTTGTGTTTTTGTCTTGTTGCTGGGCGAAGAAAAACCACAATAACCACAAAGCAACTGACTGGGTAGAGAACAGTGTCATGTTGAGTGGTTAGAGAGCAAATGGACAATTTCTTTGGAAAAATTACAAATAAATAACTCCACCAATGCCTGCATTCCCACATATTTTAAGGAACAAGCACCTTCTTTTATTTTCTCCACACATTGTTAATGGCAGGGCAATATTAGGCAAATTTCAGCTTTTTTTTGGATTACTGGAAAGAAAAACGTCGTCTAATATTCACTTAATTCCTAAAACATCTGTCCTCCCTTCATCCTTTGGCAGCAGGAACGAGATCATATGATCCCATTTCTGGTTTGAGTCATTTTATCCTCAGACTCCAAGGAGATAATCAAGAGCAAACTCCACTAAAAGCTACTCAGGGCTTTTAAAAAACCTTCTGACAATTCAGTGGAAGCTCTCAGACCTGTAATTGTGGGGCTGCAAAGCTCCAGGATTTCAACACTCTCCTGGATCTGCAGCCCCAATGGAATCCAGAATTCATCTTTGGTGTTCCAGGGAGCTCCTGCAGGGAACACTCGCTCCTGGGTCAGTAGAAGAAGATGCTGCTGCAAGAATTTCATCTGCACATATGAAGAAGGAAGAACTTCTGCAGGGAAATGACACTTGGGGCGTCCCAGAAATCCCAGGGGAGAATTGCTGCACCCAGCAAGAATTGTATACGGAATTTCTGCGCCCAGCTTTAGGATTCAAAGAGAATTTCTGCGCCCAGCTTTAGGACTCAAAGAGAATTTCTGCACTGAGCAAACACTATAAGCAGAATTTCTGCACCCAGCAAGAACCAGAGGCAGAATTTCTGCGCCCACCAAGAATTGAACACAGAATTTCTGCGCCCACCAAGAACCAGAGGCAGAATTTCTGCACCCACCAAGAATCGAACGCAGAATTTCTGCGCCCACCAAGAATCATATGCCAAGTTTCTGCGCCCAGTAAAAGTCACAGGCAGAATTTCTGCATCAAGCAAGAACTGTACACAGAATTTCTGCGCCCAGCTTTAGGATTCAAGGATAATTTCTGCACCCAGTAGAAACCATAGACAGAATTTCTGTACCCAGCTTTAGGATTCAAGGAGAATTTCTGCACTGAGCAAACACTATAAGCAGAATTTCCGCACCCAGCAAGAACCAGAGATAGAATTTCTGCACCCAGCTTTAGGATTCAAGCAAAACTTCTACAGCCAGCAAAAACCATAGACAGAATTTCTGCACCCAGCTTTAGGATTCAAGCAGAATTTCTGCACCCAGTATAAACCATCGGCAGAATTTCTACACCCACCAAAAATCATAGGCAGAATTTCTGCACTCAGCATGAATCACAGGCAGAATTTCTGCACCCAACAAGAATAGTACACAGAATTTTTGCACCCAGCAAGAACTATATGCCGAATTTCTGCACCCAGCAAGAACCATACACAAAATTTCTGCATCCACGAAAAATCACAGGCAGAATTTCTGCACCCAGCAAGAATCACACCCAGAATTTCTGCACCCAGTAAAAATCACACCCAGAATTTCTGCACCCAGTAAAACCATAGTCAGAATTTCTGCACCCACCAAAAATCATAGGCAGAATTTCTGCACCCAGCAAGAACCATACAATGAGTTTCTGCATCCAGCAAAAACCATAGGCAAAATTTCTGCACACAGATAAAACCAGAGGCAGAATTTCTGCACCCAGCGAGAATCGTACACAGAATTTCTGCACCCAGCAAGAAACATAGGCAGAACTTCTACACTCAGCAAGAAACGTATACAAAATTTCTGCACCCAACAAGAACCGTACACAGAATTTCTGCATCCAGTAAGAACCGTGCACAGAATTTCTGCAGCCAGCAAGAGTCACAGGCAGAATTTCTGCAGCCAACAAAAGTCGTACAAAGAATTTCTGCACCCACCAAGAACCAGTCAGAATTTCTGACCCCAGCTTTAGGATTCAGGCAAACCCAGGCACCAGAAGCTGCACTGCATGTGAGGCTCTGAGCGGGCTGGGGGCACTGCCTGAAACCGACCCAGGCAGGAGCTCCTGCACTTCTGCACTGACCGGTTCAGCCTCCCGGGACTCAGCAGCATCAACCCAGCCTCTGCTGCAGCTGAAGGGAACAACTTCCAGATCTGTTGCAACTTGAAACTACTAAATATAGCCCTGAGCTATGAGGCAAGAGAATGACAGGCTGGAATTCCCGGCTTGCTTTGGGGAGCCACCAGCGCTGCCAAGAACATCAAAGAGGGCAGCAGCCACTCGTGGCAAATATTGCTGTGTATAAATCTTTATTTGGTAGGAAAGAGGTTTTCTCCTTGCTGGGATTTCCATCCCCAGCAAGGAGAGAGAAGGCAAAAAGGAGGGATTGGAGTGGTTGCAGCCATTTGCTCCAGTTTGAGGTGAATTTTGTAAGGAGGAGATGCTGTTTGTGTGGATGTGCTGCTGCCTGCTTTGGGAACACATGAAATGTTTGGAATTCACACACGGCAGCAGCTGAGAGCAGGGTGGAGATGGAAGCTCACAACCTGGGCTCAACCCAAAACAGCATGGAAGAAAATAAAGGTGATTTCTTCCAGGAATCTCTTCTTGATTTTAAGAATATTCTGACCCAAGCAAGCATAACAAGAAAAAAAAAAGGTGATTTCTCCTAAAAACCTCTTCATGATATTAAAAATATTTCAACCCAAGCAAGCATAATAAGGAAAAAAGGTGATTTCTCCCTGAGACCTCTTCCTCAGATGAAGAATATTCCAATATAAGCCAGCATAATAAGGAAAAAAAGTTGATTTCTCCCAGAAATCTCTTCCTGAGGTGAAGAATATTTCAACCCAAAACAGCATGGAAGAAAATAACAGGTGTTTTTCCTAAAGACCTCTTCCTGAGGTGAAGAATATTTCAACCTAAGCCAACATAACAAGGAAAAAAAATGTGATTTCTCCCAGAAATCTCTTCCTGACATGAAGAATATTCCAACCCAGAACAGCATAACAAGGCAAAAAGGTGATTTCTCCCAGAAAGCTCTTAATGATATTAAGAATATTCCAACCCAAAACAGCATGGAAGAAAAAAAAGGCGATTTCTCCCAGAGACTTCTTCCAGATTTTAAAAATATTCCCACCCAAGCCAGCATAACAAGGGAATAAAGGTGATTTCTCCCTGAAACCTCTTCCTGAGGTGAAGAATATTCCAACCCAAAACAGCATGGAAGAAAAAAAAAAATGATTTTTCCTAGAAACCTCTTCCTGTGGTGAAGAGTATTTCACCCTAAGCCAGCACAGCAAGGAAAAAAAGGTGATTTCTCCCAGAAACCTCTTCATGATATTAAGAATATTTCAACCCAAAACAGCATGGAAAAAAAAAAAAGTTGATTTCTCCCAGAAACTTCTTCATGAGGTGAAGAATATTGGCACTGGATGTGGTCCACTCTGGAGAGAAATCCCCAGAGCTCTCAAACTCATTGTTAATGGACTCAGTGTTTGAAAATAAGCCCAAAGACCATCTGATAGCAAGGCACAGAGGAGGGGATGGTTCTCCTCTTTCAGAAAAGGGAATATTTATTTCCTTCAACAGGGGCTGGGCCAGGGAGAGGAGAGCAAACAAACACCTGGGCACAAAGCTGACATTTCCAGGTCACAGCAGGGCTTTCACCTCCATTTGCCCATTGGAAAGGGACAGCACAGCACACCAATAATTTATACAGATTTTTCTTCAATATTCCCAGACTTGTAGCAGCTTCCTCTTTACTGCACTCCAGAAAAATCTCCGTGCATAAAACCTTCTTTAATTCAGCCTTCAAATGCATCTACTGGGTGGAAAGAAGGTAAAGGAATAGAGGGAGCAGCTCACAGCAGAGAAAAATCATGAAAAATACCCCAAACACCTGCTCTACCCCAAAGCCTCCACATCCACAAATATCTGCACAAAAAAAAAGCGTGAGGAAGTGTAGGGAAGGGGAGGAGGGAAAGGCTCCACAAGCTCACATCCTCTGCTTTATTTGACTTCGAGGAGATGGAAGCACTAATTACGAAATGAAACAATCACTGCTGCTCGCAGCCCCTCCTTGCTCTGCCTTCCTGCAATTGTGTCTGGATCCTCTTTGCCTTTCCTACCACGCTGCTCTGCACAAAAAAAGGGGTTTGTGCTTTCCCCAAAACCTTGCTCACCCTCACACCTCACCTGGTTTTGGGGCAGGTTACCCTCTCAGCAGCCTGGATTTTTGTTTTCTTCCAGAGTGGATTTTAAGCAGAAAAGGAAGGATTAGTGAGGTTCAGCCTGCCTCTTATCTCCCTGCCAAGCTGCCTCGGGATATTTGCTGGTTCCAGGTGAAGCCCACAAACCCCTGATAGCTCTAATTCACAAACACTGAGATAACTGGCTTTTAAAGGCTGCATTTGGGAGTATTTGCTGGTTCCAGGTGAAGCCCACAAACCCCTGATGGCTCTGATTCACAAACACTGAGATAATTGGCTTTTAAAGGCTGCATTTGGGAGTATTTGCTGGTTCCAGGTGAAGCCCACAAACCCCTGATGGCTCTGATTCACAAACACTGAGATAATTGGCTTTTAAAGGCTGCATTTGAGAGTATTTGCTGGTTCCACCTGGTTCCAGGTGAAGCCCACAAACCCCTGATAGCTCTGATTCACAAGCACTGAGATAATTGGCTGTTAAAGGCTGCATTTGTTGCATTCTGATTGCATCATGCATGTCTGGCAGAGGTTCCACAATTAGCTGGGTGATTTTTCAATCTGCTCTGAAGAAATGAGGTTAACAAGGAAATTCTCCTCTCCCTCCAACACCACAGACATGGGAAATACAGATTTATTCCAGGTTAATGTGTACCACAACACAAACAGAGCATCTTAAATTCCTTTAGCACCAGACTAATCCCACTTTATCACTGGGATCTTAATCAAGTCTTTACTTAATTGGCCTTTACAGATGGGAAAAAGGGAGAGAAGATTCATTCATTATGAACTTGCTTGGAGATCCTTAGAGAGAAGCCAAAGGAATTAAACTCTTTGTGCTAAATGTGTCTTTGTTTATTCCTGGCACCTCAAAGGCAGGTAAGAGATAATTCAGATTTTAGTTTTTATTCACACAATCAGGTTGGTTAGAAGATAAATCCAGGGGTCATCTAATCCAAACCTTCACAGAGGGTTTCTGACCCACGTCCAGTCAAATTCTGAGCATCTCCAAGGTTGGATGTTCCACAACATTTTTTGGATAATTTGATTTTACTTTATGAAGCAGCAGTTTTCCAAAAAAAAAAAGCTGTCTCAATTGGCAAAACCATAATTAATCACATAACAGCAATTACTCAACTGGCATCGAAGGCTGTAGCTCTAAAAATAGTCTGGCTGGAGCTGATGAACACTTCAGTGTGAATCTTTAATGAAAAATTCAAATTTCAGGGGTTTCACAGCTGAGGCCACAGCACGGGGAGGCCTCAGCCACCTTCCCAACACAGGGAAAAAAGAAGGAAAATAAAGCCACACGCTGAACTCACAGGGATAAACACTGGGATATAATGGATTTTTTTTCTAGAAATAAGAAAGAAGGGAGGAGAAAAATCCCTTTGATGAGCAGAGAAACACCAGGAGCAGCACGGGAAGCCTCAGATCTGGCCTGCACCCCGCAGAGCTGCAGGCAGGAATTGTGTGGGATCATTCCCTCTCCTCCTTCCCCAGCCTCATGCCAATCACTCCTCAAAACCCCACAGAGCCTCAGCAGAACCGGCATTTTCCTTTTTTTAGGTTGTTATTCCTGAAGAACGCTGTCAAAGCTTTGCCTTTCCACGCTTTATGTGCCAGCTCCCACAGAATCCTGTCAGAAATGGCGGCCCGCGATTGTGACAGGAATGACACACCCAGACACGGGCAAGTGACTGTGGGGCAAAAAACCCTCCTCAAACCCTCTACTAACAAAAAAATGCAGCTTCAATGCAAAAAAAAAGCTCCTTCCTAGAGAAATTGTAGCAAGAACTGCGCTGGGGAAGTCATCTCTCCCCACACAGGTGACAAACACATAAAAAAAAATCACTTTTTTTTCATTGATGTAATGGCTGCTGCTCTGTCTCATGTTCTTCTTAACCTGTTGGAATTCCCTTTCCAAGAATCCCCTTAATTAGGGGGTTTTGCCTCACAAAGTCCCCCTAATTAGGGGGTTTTGCCTCACAAAGTCCCCCTGACCAGGGTTTAAAAGATGAATGGAACTTGCAGCTTCGGTCTTTAAAGATGTTTATTTCCATTTCTTATCTCTAGGTGGTTTGTGGGTGATTCAGATTTTAGTTTTCATTCACACAATCAGGTTGGTTGGAAGATCAATCCAGGGGTCTAAATAAAAGAAAGAAGTGAGCTTATCCCAAGCTAAAAATTAATGATCATGAGAAGAAAGGCTGGACAGTCCTGGAAAAAGGAAGCTGGAGATTCCCCACAAAACTGATTTATAGTCCTGAGAAGGAAGGCTGAATCTCTCATCTCTGGTGTTTTCTTTTGAAGAAGGAAATCTGGACATCACCACCACTAATTTATGGTCCTAAGAACCTCATCCATCACAAGATGTTATTTCTGAACAAGGGAAGTGAAAAAGATCACTGATTTCACACCTCTGAAGTAGAGAAATTCAATGTCACCAGTAGGAATTGATCACAATGGGCATAGAAATTGGATTTCAAAAACAGAAATTAGGAGGAAAAAATTGCTGAGAAGTGCTTATGAAAAATCTCAATAATTACCAGCAGAAAATCAGCAGTTGGAGGGGAAACCCCTACTGTACCCAGCGCTGTTTGCTCACATTTTACCATTCTGTATTAATTAATAAATTGATTCCTGCTTGATCTATTGGCCGAGTCAAGCTCTTTATTTTTAATATTCTGCAAAGGGGAATTTTGATGTGCAGCAATCCCATTTTGCCCTCTGCAAGGCCCTGCCAGTCCTCAGCACTGCCACAGTGACTCCTTCCAAAAAGTCCCACGTGCTTTGAACCAACTGGTGCTTGGGCTGCCAGCCCAGCTCTGCCTCATCCTTCCCTTTCTGTCCAAGGCAGCTCCGCCCCAAGGAAGAAATTCTGCCCCATTCCCTCCAAAGGGGTTCCAAACCTGCTGCACTTTGCAGGGACAGCTTCCAATGAAGGATTTTAAAATATTTATGAGGGGCTGTCCAAAAGCAGTGGCGTGCAGGGAATGTGATTTGCTTCTCTGCTCCTTAATGAACAATGTCTCAATAGCTGTGCCCTGCTCAAGGTGTGAAAATCTCACTAAAACACAGATATTTGTGGAATTTAAATGGAGATCTATAGAAATGAGTCTGGTTTGATTGCAGCACTGCTAGACACAACTGTGCACGGTGTTATATCCCACCCCATGCCCAGCTAACCTAGAAAAAAATTACTCCTAATTATGTGCAGAGAAGCCAAGGAAATGGGTGATTTTTAGACCTAACAATTTCTTTTCCTCAATTCTTTTTCTCAATTTCTTTCCCTCAATTTCCTCAGAAAAGGGTTTGGAATAGAACTGGGCAAAACAAGCAAAGCATTTTAGCCACACTGCGAGTCTCCTGTCTTTTCTCTTCATTCCCCCTGTCCTCTGCTCCCTGTATTATTTAGTAAATTATTTATGTGCCTATATTTCAATCTCACAGGTGTTAATGAATCTCTTCCTGCAGCTGTCCCAAGGGACTGACACATCTCTGCCCGAAAAACAGAAAAGTCACAGTACAAAGAGACAGGTCAGCATAATCCTGACCTGAACCCAGATTTCCAATGCCTGAGTTACAGAACAATAAATATTAACAAGCCCCCATAAAATTAAGCGGTTCTTGGAAACAACTTAGGGGAAAAAAAAACCCAAAAAAACTGTAAAAAGCAACGAGCTGCTTATGGAATACCCATTTCAAAGAGCTGGCTGGGATCTGACTTTCCCCAGGGTGCAATTATCCTCAAAACTCCAGGGCAGGACACTCAAAATAACTCCCAGGGATTCAGGGATGGCAGGACACTCAAAATGGGAATCCAAGGCTCTGCAGGTCATGACCTCATGGTGAGAGCTCCAAAAAAACACCCAAAGTGCTTCCCCCCAGCCAGTTTGGGAGCTGGGAATGGAAAGGGAAAGTTCAGGATGGTTTTTAGAGCTATTGATGGCCAGCAGGAGATGCTGCACAACTTCTGAGTGTGTTGGTCACTCTGCCCACCAAATATTCCCAATAAAATCTCTATTTCTGTGATTTTGGCAACAGAGCCTCCCTCAGCACAGACATTACCAGGGCATCCTTTGAGCTGTGCTTCCAGCCCTTGGGAAGTTATTTGGGAAGAATTAAAAGTTCCATGAATTCCCAAGATGTCAAGGGAATAATTTTAATTCAGCCACTGAACTCTGACCCCCAGCTAGAAGAGTGTGGATATCTCAGCCTGAACCTGGAATTCATCTGATCAATATCAAAATGTTTCAAGGTGCTAAACCCAACTTGGTTTTATTTTTAGATAATTATGGTTTCATCTAAAAAGATACTCTCTGACTAAGGTAACAAAAAGCCCTCAGAAACAGCCAGGTCCTCATTTGAGAAAATGAATTTTTGTATTAATTTTGTCAAAACTTGTTGTCCACCTTCACATCAGCCATGGTAAGGAGACAGGGAAATCTCTTCCTTCCTTTTCCTTTTCCTGCTGATGGAAAAGGAAGGAGGAGAAGAGATTTTCCTGTAAAATTGTGAAGGAAAGGTTCAAGATCAAACAGAAAATGACGACTCTGGCTGGAGCTGTCCTCCAGGAATCAGCTGCAGAGCAATAAACTCCAGGAATGAATCAAAGAATATAAAATATTCCATCAATTCATTGCTCCCAGTATGGAATGAAACACCTTTCTGGAGAGGTGAAATCACTCACTGAGGGCCAGCAGAAGGAGCTGCCTTTAAAAAACGTCCTCACTCTTCACTTTTTGGTCAGAAAGACTTAAATTCCTCACAAGGAAAGCCAGCAAGAATCAAGTTCAGCCTTAGAAAATGAAGTATTTTTTTCCAATCAACTAAAAGTGATTTTATTTCTACCACTGGGCCTGGCAGCAACTCCAGACCTGTCATTCCAACTGTTCAATTCCTGATT
Source organism: Acrocephalus arundinaceus (assembly GCA_021534815.1). Taxonomy (NCBI): domain Eukaryota; kingdom Metazoa; phylum Chordata; class Aves; order Passeriformes; family Sylviidae; genus Acrocephalus; species Acrocephalus arundinaceus. The sequence continues at coordinate 6,726,864 of JAJEOU010000287.1, read as the reverse complement.
CCAACTGCTCAGTTCCTTTTCCATGAAGGTGTCACACGGCCACAAACTCAGTGCCAAACAAGACAAAAACCAAGAAATGTCAAACACAATTGAGATTGGGTGAGATAAAAATCATTTCTTACTCCTCTGTCAAAAGCTCCTTTTGTGCTGTCTTGAAAGCAACTCATTAGAATAATAAGCTGGGTCAAAAAAATAGCCACAAGCATTAATCAATACCTCACAGAAATATTATTTACAGAATTATTCTTTACAATTTAAAGTATTTGCTAACAAAGAGATGGATGCCAGGCCAGCTACATCAGGAATAACCACATTATCCACCAGTGCTCCTGATACTTGGGAGAGGAAAGAAAAAAATTATTAATTTAAATAAATTTATTTATTATGGTCCCCATACAGGAACCTCCAACACTTCTTACAGATAATCTCTCTCTCTCTCTCCCCCTTAGGTTATTTGTCTAGACATATTTTAATTAAATGGCCTCATTCTGGGCACTGATGTGGTGAAAATGATTTTGTTTCGTTTAAAAAGGTTCCCTCCAGAAGCCCAGGACAAGGCAGGTGTGTGGGGCAGGGGATGTGACACAGAACACAGGCACAGAGGTGGAGTCAAACACCTCTGGAACCTTCCAGAGCCACCCAGAATTACACAGAAAATCATTTGTAATTGAATGATTTGAGCTAAAAGATCATTTGGTGCAAATGATCCTTCATCACGTGCAAAGGGGGTGATCAAACCTCCTTCTTTTCCACCAAGTTTTACTTTAAAGCCCATAATTTGCTGTTCCATCACCTTCCCATTCAACAAAAAACCCCAAACCCCTCCATATTTTTTCTGTCCTTATGTTGTTTTCTTTTTATTTCTGTTCCATGTAAATTCTCCCGAGTAAGAGAATTTCTCAGTAAGAAAGTTTTCTTACTAAGAGCTTATAAAACATGACACCTACTGAGCAAACCTGTTGTATTTTGTGGGGAGAACTGGGACCCCAAACCAGCAAAAATTCACCTCAACACACTCATTAAACCATTAATTACCCTGGGAAATGACATTTCAGTGACAAGGCAACCTGAATTTGCTTTTTTTGCTAAAATTCAGGAGTGAAAAGATGGGGAAAAAGCAGAGGTTGTATATCAAAGCTTTCCATGCATAAATAGGATGGAGATGGAAATCTTTTTTTCTCTTGGTGCTGGAAGAGCTGAAGGCTAAAGGAGATCCAACATCCTTCCCTTAAACACAGAAATTCTCCACATCCCCTTTCCCTGCTCTGTTCTCTGTATGTCTTGGGTTAGGTAGCCAAGAGATTTGTGTTCTATTTCATCTGTTGTAAAAGCAGAGATTTCTTTATCTCTTGTAACTCCAGGAGCAGGGGGGTGGATGCCTTGTGATCATGGGTGAGCTGTTCAAACCAGCTGGGGCAGAGTTCTTTATCCCTTCCAGGACCTGTCCCTCATAATTTTGGGGGAATATCTTCAGTTCAAACCAGCTGGGTTTTGCAGAGTTCTTTATCCCTTCCAGGACCTGTCCCTCATCATTCCAGGGAATATCTCCTGTTCAAACCAGCTGGGTTTTGCAGGGTTCTTTATCCCTTCCAGGACCTGTCCCTCATCATTCCAGGGAATATCTCCTGTTCAACCCAGCTGGGTTTTGCAGGGTTCTTTATCCCTTCCAGGACCTGTCCCCCATAATTCCAGGGAATATCTCCTGTTCAACCCAGCTGGGTTTTGCAGGGTTCTTTATCCCTTCCAGGACCTGTCCCCCATAATTCCAGGGAATATCTCCTGTTCAACCCAGCTGGGTTTTGCAGGGTTCTTTATCCCTTCCAGGACCTGGCCCCCATAATTCCAGGGAATATCTCCTGTTCAAACCAGCTGGGTTTTGCAGGGTTCTTTATCCCTTCCAGGACCTGTCCCTCATAATTCCAGGGAATATTTCCTGTTCAAACCAGCTGGGTTTTGCAGGGTTTCTTTATCCCTTCCAGGACCTGTCCCTCATAATTCCAGGGAATATTTCCTGTTCAAACCAGCTGGGTTTTGCAGGGTTCTTTATCCCTTCCAGGACCTGTCCCTCATAATTCCAGGGAATATCTCCTGTTCAAACCAGCTGGGTTTTGCAGGGTTCTTTATCCCTTCCAGGACCTGTCCCTCATAATTCCAGGGAATATTTCCTGTTCAAACCAGCTGGGTTTTGCAGGGTTTCTTTATCCCTTCCAGGACCTGTCCCTCATAATTCCAGGGAATATTTCCTGTTCAAACCAGCTGGGTTTTGCAGGGTTCTTTATCTCCTTCCCCACCCGTCCATCCCCCAGGGGATCTCTGCTGCTAATGGGCCATGATGTCACCAATGACATCACACATGACATCATCCCATTGAGAGAGGCTCCACCCAGTGTGGGCGGAGCCAACCGTTCCTACCTGGATAAAAACTGAGGCTCAGGAACAGCTGGGATCTGGTTTGTTCCACCAGAGGAAGACCAGACCCATCTCACCACCACTGGACTTTTCCTACTCCATTATCTGTACCCACAGAACTCATCTGGGATTTATTGGGGCTGCTCCAACACCCAACAGGGGGTCAGGTCGTACCCCTGACCCTGTCAGGGTTTTTTCCAGGATTTTGTTGTGCTTGCTTGCTTGTCTTTGCACTACTGCATTTGTATTTTGTTTTATATTTTTATTCCTATTAAAGAACTGTTACTCCTATTCCCATTAAAGAACTGTTACTCCTATTCCCATCTCTTTGCCTGAAAGCTTCTAATTGCAAAATTATAATAATTAGGAGGGGAGGGGGTGACATTCTCCATTCCAAGGGAAGCTCCAGCTTTCCCTGGCACACAACTGTCTTTCAAAACCAAGTCACTGTACAAGCTTAGGAAGTGCAAGTCAGAATTCCCAGAATTTCCAGCAAGCCTCCAAGGCAGCCCAGGAGGGTCAGGACAGGAACTCAGTTTGTGTTCCAGCTGTTCCACATCTGGCCAGGGCAGTTTTTGTGGCCAAAACCCTCTGGAATGCAGATCACAAGGTAAAGTTGTGGTGTCTGCTCCTTGGAAATTTGGTTTTCCACAAGGAACGGCAGCTCCAGGCACAGAGCCCTCCAAGACTCCCTGGACACTCCTCAAATCGTGAAAAACTGGGTTCAGACCTCTCGCCTTCAGACCAGGTAATAAATTCCACCCACACTGCAACTTCAAAGTATAACTGGACCTACAAGTTTGTTTAGGCATTAAAAGAGAGATTCCCAGCTCGTCACAAAATCCCAAGTCAGATATAAATTAAGGAACAGGGAATCTTTGTGTCCCTCTGGGATTGTGGTCTCTGATTCAAGATTTGCACCCCACTGAGTGAAAAATCAGTGTTTTCACCATGGGAAAGGTTTTCCAGCAGAGAAATTAAACAAGTCCTTGGTTCTAAATGCAACCACCCAGCCCCACGTTCATGATTTAGGCACGGATTTGCTATTCCAAGCTAAACTAAAACACATTTTCAAACAATATCTACTGTTTCACTCAGAAAAACAGCAATTGGAGCACAGACTGCAGGGCTGATGGATTTTAGTGTCCATACAAACACGGACAAGCCACCCTCACTCATTTCAGCAGCAGAACTGGTAAGTGAAAGGCAGAAATGTTATTTATTTTTGTGCTCCTGAAGAACTGTGAACACAAAGAAAACTGCAGTGCTCAGGGACTCACTTGGATTTTTGAGCTCTTTATAATTTGTCCAAGCTCTTCTTGTTCAGTGCACCCTTACAAGATCCAGCAGGAATTTTGTATTCCAGGTGGATCAGAAGCTTTTCCCACCAATTCCTTGCCCCTCATCCAACAAGACAAATTTGCCAACAGCTCTTGAAGGGAAATAAAAATAATACAGATATAAACCCCCAAATCATTCAGCTAAGAGTTTCAAAAACTGCCATGAAAGCACTAAGAAATGTTCCTTGAAGGGAAATAAAAATTATATCCGTCTAAAACCCTAAATCCTTCAGCTAAGAGTTTCAAAAACTGCCATGAAAGCTCCTCCAAATGTTCCTCATGGAAATATCATCCAAGAGCTGGAAAAATCCACAGGGAGTTTCTTCTGGGAGGGGCCCCATGGAAATCTTCACCTGCCCAGCTCTGCCTGTTGGATTTCCCACCTCCCACTCTTATTTTCAAAGTCATTTCAGCAACCTGAGAGGAACAGCTCAGATAAAAGGGGCTGGGATTTATTTTGTGCATCACAGGGAGAGAGAACTGAACCTTTTTCCATATGCAAAGGGTGAGCAAAATGCAAAATTTCATTCCAAACCTGCACCAGCCCAACTGCATTTGACTTCTAAATGAGTGTTCCATGGAATCCCAGAAGGGTTTGGGTTGGAAGGGATTTGAAAATTCACCCAGTTCAAATTACTGATCCCTGGAGCCTGAAGAGAGCAACAGAAGCTGTGAAAAGGAGACAGCAGGGATGGGAAGGAGGGCAGGGGGGTGGTGGGGATGGGAATTAAACCCAGAGCAGTTGTTGAAATCAGCCCAAAGTCATCCTGAGTGCCTCCTCCTCAGGCAAAGGTGTTGCTGTTGAAAGCAGCATCCAATAAACCACCAAAAATCCCTTTAAAAACTCAGCCTGGTGGGGAAATCACAAACACACATCAAGCAATTCTGTCTCACAGGATCTTGAGGAGTTGAGGACAACTTCAGCATCTCTGAATTTTCCAATGTCCTGAGCTGCTGTTTTCCAAAGGAAAGCTGTCCCTAAGAAAACTCAGGTTTAATAGAAGTTCAGATTTTGTATCCTGTTGCACCCCCTGCATCTGACATCTGCCCTTCCAGCTGAACACTTGGGAGAATAAATCACATTGTGAGGGGAATAACACATTTTCAAGAGCATTTTGTTTTGTATTTCAATTCCTGTACCTGCTGTCCTTAGAGAGAAGGATGCCTAAGGACTCTGTGAGCTGCCAGATGTGCACATCTCTGTTGGTTTTATTTATTTTACTCAGCTGCTGCACAGAAAATAAAAATACCTTAAAAACCAGAACGTGAGAAATCTGCAAGGAAAAGTCAAGCTAATTCGAGGACTGCTTTAAATGAATTTTTAAGCAAGTGCAGGTTGCAAGAACCAGGTTTTCCAAGAGTTGGCACCATTTAGTGCTGCTCCACCATCACTTAACCCCAGAGTCATGAAAAGCTGACAAGAACATCCCACTTGTGCACCGTTATAAATTCATTCCCTGATTTGGATGACATTACTGCAAAGGAATCAAAACCCAGAGAGTTTTAACGATGATGTTCAGGCTGCTCTGAGAGTTCCCAGTGCCCCAGTTATGAACTGACATCTCCTCAAGCTTCTCCTCAGTTTGGGAGCCAGGGACAAATCAGCACTGCAAGAAACCCTGGGGGAAAAGGAACAATGAGACCCCAAAGTTTCCAGGGCTGTAAAAAAAAGGAAGAGTCTGATTTTTGCTTAATTTGAGGCAACAACATTTTATGGGAATGACACTCAAGGTTGTCAAAACCAATTCCATCCAACCTTGAGTCAGTTTGCCAGGCTTGGCTAAAGAATTCTGTCATGAATTTGTTCTGGGATCCAGAGATCCAAGAACAAATTCATGAACAAAATCACACAGAGAGTGATTTTTAACTTCTACTCATTCATTTTTTATTACTTTCACTTTTTAATTTCCGGAAAAGAAAGGTGTGTGCAGAACAAATGTGTAAAGTGGGGGGTCAAACCTCTTTCTTTACACCAAGTTTTACTTTAAAGCCCATTAACTTCTCAGTTTGGGAGCCAGGGACAAATCAGCACTGCAAGAAACTCTGGGGGAAAAGGAACAATGAGACCCCAAAGTTTCCAGGGCTGTAAAAAAAAGGAAGAGTCTGGTTTTTGCTCAATTTGAGGCAACAACATTTTATGGGAATGACACTCAAGGTTGTCAAAACCAATTCCATCCAACCTTTAGTCAGTCTGCCAGGCTTGGCTAAAGAATTCTGTCATGAATTTGTTCTTGGAGCTCTGGATCCAAGAACAAGTTCATGAACAAAATCACACAGAGAGTGATTTTTAACTTCTACTCATTCATTTTCTATTACTTTCACTTTTTAATTTCAGGTGTGTGCAGAACAAATGTGTAAGGGGGGGGATCAAACCTCTTTCTTTACACCAAGTTTTACTTTAAAGCCCATAATTTGCTATTCCATCTTTTCATTCAACAAAAAAAACCCCCAAACCCCTCCAATTTTTTTCTGTCCTTAGTTTTTTTCTTTTTATTTAGGCGCAGTGTGAATTCTCCAGAGTAAGAGAATTTTTTTGTAAGGATGTTTTCTTACTAGGAGCTTAGAAAACATGACACCCACTGAGCAAACCTGTTGTAAAATATAATTTCTGACTTTTTTTTTACCAGTTTGAAAAGCCAAAGCCACCAGCAGCAGGGCAAAGACCTCCCCACAAAATTCTCTGTCAAGGAGATGCCTCTTAAACCTCAGTTTGTACCCTCCAACATCCCAAATTCCTAAATTCCCATGTTTTTTTTCTTTTTCTTTATTTTTTTTGTCAGTCACACCAAGTGAAGTCAGCTTGGCCCACTGAGCAAACCTGTAGTAAAATACAATTTCTGACATATTTTTACCAGTTTGAGCCACTACCACCACCAGCAAGGCAAAGACATCCCCACAAAATTCCCAAGAATTGTCAAGAAGGTGCCTTTAAACCTCAGTTTGTACCCTCCAACATCCCAAATTCCGAAATTCCCAGGTTTTTTGTTTTTTTTTTTTTTTGTTAGTCACACAAGTGAAGTCAGCTTGGTCTACTGAGCAAACCTGTTGTATTTATTTTTGACTTTTTTTACCAGTTTGAAGAGCAAATACCACCAGCAGCAGGGCAAAGACATCCCCACAAAATTCCCTGTCAAGGAGATGCCTCTTAAACCTCAGTTTGTACCCTCCAACATCCCAAATTCTGAAATTCCCAGGATTTTTTTTTCTTTTTCTTTTTGCCAGTCACACAAATGAATTCAGCTTGGCCCACTGAGCAAACCTGTTGTAAAATACAATTTCTGACATATTTTTACCAGTTTGAGCAAATACCACCAGCAGCAGGGCAAAGACATCCCCACAAAATTCCCAAGAATTGTCAAGAAGGTGCCTCTTAAACCTCAGTTTGTACCCTCCAACATCCCAAATTCTGAAATTCCCAGGGTTTTTTTTGTTTTTTTTCCAGTCACACAAGTGAAGTCAGCTTGGCCCACTGAGTAAACCTGTTTATTTATTTCTGACTTTTTTACCAGTTTGAAAAGCCAGTACCACCAGCAGCAGGGCAAAGACATCCCCACAAAATTCCCTGTCAAGAAGGTGCCTCTTAAACTTCAGCTTGTACCCTCCAACATCCCAAATTCCTAAATTCCCAGGTTTTTATTCTTTTTCTTTATTTTTTTTTGTCAGTCACACAAGTGAAGTCAGCTTGGCCCACTGAGCAAACCTGTAGTAAAATACAATTTCTGACTTTTTTTACCAGTTTGACCCAATACCACCAGCAGCAGAGCAAAGACATCCCCACAAAATTCCCTGTCAAGGAGATACTTCCTAAACCTCAGTTTGTACCCTCCAACATCCCAAATTCCGAAATTCCCAGTTCTTTTATTATTTCTTTTTTTTTGCCAGTCACACAAGCGAAGTCAGCCCTGCAGCAAAGGATCATTCCCAGTTTTACCTGCAATTCCTGCTGGTAATTTGGGCTGAGCAGGAGGGAGGGCTGGGGGAGGGCTCACAAAGACAAAAATAAGGAGATGACAAATTCCCTTATTAACCACACCGAAGGGAAGGAGGGAGGAAAAGCAGGATGTGAAAGGAGCAGGAGCTGGAACAGCCTGGAAAACGTCAAGCATGAAATGCAGCCCCTGCTGTGACAATTTGAAAGGCAGAAAAGCAGAATTTTTTGAATATTAACTATTTGATTGCTCAGTTTCAGATGTACCCAGCTGATAGCGCAGCACTTCCACATCCCCTCCAGGGGATTTATTTTTACCAACCAGAGAGCTCAAAAAACACAGAAATTCAGTTTGCATTAAAAAGCTGATGGGAGAATTCTGATTTCTCTTTGCTCAGGACACACCTGAGATGTGGTGAAACCATTCAGTAGTAAAAAGCTCTTCCCAAGGGTTATAAATACATATAATAAAGTAATATTATATAATAATATATTACTAGTAATATAATATATATCTATATTATATCCTATATATATTATAATATATATAATGTAATGTAATGTAATGTAATATTATATTATATTATATTATATTATATATATTATAAATATTTTTATATTATAATATATAAAAATATATATTAATATATTTTTATATTATAAATATATATTTATAATATATAAATATATATAAATTTATTAAATATATATATGAATATAGATATTTAATATATATCAAATATATTATATATATTTTTATATATTATAAATATATATAATATAAATATAACATATATTATATAAAATATTATATTATATTACATTATATGATATATTATAATATATAATATAATATAGTATAATATAATATAATATAATATAATATAATGTAATATAATATATAGTTATATATAGAAATATAATATAGTATAATATATATTAACATAATATATTACTATTTATTATATATAATATAAAGTATATTATAAAGTAATATTATTTAGTATTTTTGCAAATATTAAGATGAATGTTATATGTATAATATTGTTATAAATTCATAATATAAACTTGGCTTTTCACAAATATTAAAATGAATGTTGTATGTATAATGTGGGAAGATTGTGCTGTATTTTCTTTTATTAATAAAAGTTAGAAATGTAATGACTGTATACTTTTTATGATTGTAATATAGTGTTAGAAGTAAAAAAATGGGTTTTTTTGGGTTTTTTTCTTCCTGCATGAAGATTGCTGTCCAAAAAGTGATTAAACTTTTGTTATCAAGGATCTTGTCCAAATGGAAATGACCAAAACCTCAGGAGAAGAATTTATGGGAGGGACCTGTGCTACCAAACAGAAATTTTCTGACAGAAATTCTGTGCTACCAGACAGAACAGAGCCACACACAGATGGGTCTACCAGATTTAAAAAGAAAAAAATTAAAAAAAATTATATATAGATATATAGATTTATATAAAATATAGATATAGATTGTATCTATATATAGATATAATAATATAGATATAATAATATATATTATATAATAACATATAATATATTAATATATATTCTTGTACATATTATTATATATTATAATATATAATATACTATACCTTTTTTAAATTTGGGCCTGTAATAACACAGGTCATAAATATCAGCTGGAAATGAATATATTTTAAAAACACTGCAGAGGGAAAGCAGAACAAAACAATTTGAATGTTGCTGGTTTCAGGTAAGATTTAACTAAAAAACTCTGATTTTGAGACAATTTTCAAATCTATTTGTTCCTCTCCAAGTTTGTGTGATGAATTCTTGCTTTGAACAACGAGGAGTTGTGAAAACACAAATATATGGTATTATAATAAAATATATATAATAATATATATTATACTATATATATAAAATATATATCATATATAATATATTATTATATATATGGTATAATATATTTTATATATATATATATATATTTGAAACTGAACCAATAAATTCACACTCAAAAGGAATGTTTGACTCATGCATGTGAATTTTTAAATATGCAACAGGCTGATACTTTTAAAGAACAAACTTTTTGTTAGCAGGGTGCTGCCTGGCTCCGAGAAATTCTATTTTGCTTTTGTCTCTCCTAATTGTCTATTTTCTATTTAATTGTTATTAAACTTATGAATTTTTCTAAGCAAGTGCAGCTCGTTTTTCACGCCCGGCTGCAGCTCTGGATTTCCCTTCCCTCCAAGGCCAGCCTGGGAAGGCACAGGCTGTACCCAGGGAGGTTCCTGCAATCTGAAATGTGAAATCAGAACTCGCCCAGCGTGTCCTGCCCTGGCTCAGCTGGGCACTGACTCAGAATCCCCACCTGACATCAGAAATTCAAGCTCTCCTTGGAACTGCTCTGCTCAACAGCGTGGCTGGGCCAGAGGTTCCTGAATATTCAATTTCTGCACGTCTCCTACCCTGCCATGCTCGCTGCTGGTTAGGTCAGGTATTGCTTTGGAGAGCCTTGTGTAATGTGGAAATAAAATAGAAAACATCAATAATAAAAATCAAAAATAAATAATAATAATAAAAAATATAAAAAATAAAATAGAAAATAAAATAAGTTTAATAAATAACTAAATAATATAAATAAATAAATAAAATTGAAATCTAAAATAAAGTATAAAATAAATAAATGAAAATTAAAATAATAAATAAATAAGAAATAAAATATAAAAATAAAATATAAAATAAATAAGATAAATAAGAAATAAAATATAAAAATAAAAAATAAACACTGCTGGTTAGCTCAGGTATTGCTTTGGATATCCTTGAGTAATGTGGAAATAAAATAGAAAACATCAATAATAAAAATCAAAAATTAAAAATGAAAAATAAAATAGAAAATAAGTTTAATAAATAAATAATATAAATAAATAATATATATAAATAATATAAAGAAACAAATATGAAATGTGAAATAAAGTATAAAATAAATAAATAAAAATTAAAATAAATAAGAAATAAAATATAAAAATAAAAAATAAACACTGCTGGTTAGCTCAGGCATTGCTTTGGATATCCTTGTGTAATGTGGAAATAAAATAGAAAACATCAATAATAAAAATCAAAAATTAAAAATAAAAAATAAAATAAGTTTAATAAATAACTAAATAATATAAATAAATAAATAAAATTGAAATCTAAAATAAAGTATAAAATAAATAAATAAAAATTAAAGAAATAAATAAGGAAAAAATATAAAAATAAAATATAAAATAAATAAGATAAATAAGAAATAAAATATAAAAATAAAAAATAAACGCTGCTGGTTAGCTCAGGTATTGCTTTGGATATCCTTGTGTAATGTGGAAATAAAATAGAAAACATCAATAAAAAAAATCAAAAATTAAAAAAAAGAAAATAAAATAAGTTTAATAAATAAATAATATAAATAAATAATATATATAAATAATATAAAGAAATAAATATGAAATGTGAAATAAAGTATAAAATAAATAAATAAAAATTAAAGAAATAAGAAATAAAATATAAAAATAAAAAATAAACACTGCTGGTTAGGTCAGGCATTGCTTTGGATATCCTTGTGTAATGTGGAAATAAAATAGAAAAAATCAATAATAAAAATCAAAAATTAAAAATAAAAAATAAAATAGAAAATAAGTTTAATAAATAAATAATATATATAAATAATATAAAGAAATAAATATGAAATGTGAAATAAAGTATAAAATAAATAAAAATTTGAAATAAATAAATAAGAAATAAAATATAAAAATAAAAAATAAACACTGCTGGTTAGGTCAGGCATTGCTTTGGATAGCCTTGTGTAATGTGGAAATAAAATAGAAAACATCAATAAAAAAATCAAAAATTAAAAAAAAAGAAAATAAAATAAGTTTAATAAATAAATAATATAAATAAATAATATATATAAATAATATAAAGAAATAAATATGAAATGTGAAATAAAGTATAAAATAAATAAAAATTTAAAATAAATAAATAAGAAATAAAATATAAAAATAAAAAATAAACACTGCTGGTTAGGTCAGGCATTGCTTTGGATAGCCTTGTGTAATGTGGAAATAAAATAGAAAACATCAATAATAAAAATGAAAAATAAAATAGAAAATAAGTTTAATAAATAAATAATATAAATAAATAATATATATAAATAATATAAAGAAATAAATATGAAATGTGAAATAAAGTATAAAATAAAGAAATAAAAATTAAAATAAGAAATAAATGAGAAATAAAATATAAAAATAAAATATAAAATAAAATAACTAAGAAATATAATATAAATAATAAATAAAATACTAAATAAATAAATAATAAAACAAATAATAAAATAAATAAATAATAAAATAAAACTAAACTTAAAAACTAATAAATAAATAAATAAAATTTAAAATAAATAAAATAAATTAAAAATAAAGTATAAAAATATTACCTATTTTTGCATATTCTTTTTTTGTCATGTATCCACTCTCCCTCCTCATCTCTGCACCAGGTGAGGCTCTGGCATCAACTGATTTTATTCCATTTATTTTAATTTTATTCAATTTATTTTAGTTTCATTCCATTTATTTTAGTTTTATTCCATTTATTTTAATTTTATTCCATTTATTTTAATTTTATTCCATTTATTTTAATTTTATTCCATTTATTTTAGTTTCATTCCATTTACTTTAGTTTCATTCCATTTATTTTAATTTTATTCCATTTATTTTAATTTTATTCCATTTATTTTAATTTTATTCCATTTATTTTAGTTTCATTCCATTTATTTTAGTTTCATTCCATTTATTTTAATTTTATTCCATTTATTTTAATTTTATTCCATTTATTTTAGTTTCATTCCATTTATTTTAGTTTTATTCCATTTATTTTAATTTTATTCCATTTATTTTAGTTTTATTCCATTTATTTTAGTTTTATTCCATTTACTTTAGTTCCATTCCATGTCCTGTACCTTTTTTAATTTGGGCCTGTAATAACACAGGTCATAAATGACAGCTGAAAATTAATATATTTTAAAAACAGCCCCAAGAAATAACTGGGGTTTTAACTGGTTCTTTTTGTGTTGGGAAATTATAATTTTCAATATTCAACCACAACAGTAAAATCCATGGAAAATGGGTAGAAATGGATCATTAATTTGACCAATAAAGAGAATTTCTGCCAACAAGCAATGGCAGCAGACATTGAATTTTAACATGTTCACAAACTGCTCAAGGCACAGCTCCTGGATATAAATTTGGATTATCACAGATTTAATTCAGGTTGTAATCTTGGGGATTAAATCAAGATTAAATTCAGATTAAATCAAGAGGGAAAATGGAACCCAAACCACACCGAACTCCAACCCCAAACCACAGAGTCCTTCCCATTGCAGGGGGAAAGCAGAACGAAATAATTTAAATGTTGCTGGTTTCAGGTAAGATTTAACTAAAAAACTCTGATTTTGAGATAATTTTCAAATCTATTTGTTCCTCTCCAAGTTTGTGGGATGAATTTTTGGTTTGAACAACGAGGAGTTGTGAAAACACAAATTCTTCTCCCAGTGAGACAAACACTGTTTGCACACCTAGGGAGGATTTTCAGAACTCAGAAATCCACAGGCAGATTTAAAATATATAAATAGATATAAATAAATGAAATATATAACTAAATAAAAGAGATAAATAAATAAAATATATAATAATATATATAAATAAATAAATAAATTTATATATAAAATATATATTTATATATATTTTTATGTATTATATTTATATATTTATATATTTTAAAAGTAATATATAAAATATATAAATAAATAATTTTTATAAATACATATTTATATATATTTATTTCTTATATATATTTATAAATATAATATATAATATATAAATAAATATATTTATATATAAAATATATATTTATATATTTATGTATTATATTTATATATTTATATATTTAAAAAGAAATAATATATAAAATATATAAATAATTTTTATAAATACATATTTATATACAAATATATATTTATTTCTTATATATTTATAAATATAATATATAATATATAAATAAATATATTTATATATAAAATATATTTTTATATATAAATACATATATTTATATATAATATATATTTATATATATTATATACACTTATATATTTATATAAAAATAAATAATATATAAAATATATAAAAATATAAAAATAAATCAAAATCTGGAGGGCCTGCTCCTCCCAAATCACTCAAGAGCCTTTATAGGACGCTCCATCCAAAATCAGAGATATTTTAAATATCCTCCCACACAATTTTCATATTTTATCTTACCAGTACCACCAAAAGAACCAAAAAAATGATAATTATCATGGTTTTAAATGCTTATTCCCTCAGTTACTCCCATTTCAATCCACAGCACAATCACAGGGCAAATTTAGGTCGTTCCTTCACCAAGCCCTGAGAATTCCTCTGTGTTTGCTCATTTGTCTGAACTGATTAAATTCTGCTGCAGAATTGCAGGATGAGCCTCCAGAACCTTCTCTGAGAACTGGGACCCCCCTAAACCACCAAAAATTCACCCCAACACACTCATTAAAGCATTAATTACTCTGGGAAATGGCGTTCCAGTGGAATGGCAAGCCAAAATTTGATTTTTGCAATTTTTTTGGAAAAAAAAATTTTGCTTTTTTGCTAAAATCCAGGAGTGAAAAGATGAGGAAAAAGCAGAGGTTGGATATCAAAGCTTTCCATGAATAAATAGGATGGAGATGGAAATCTTTTTTTTCTCTTGGTGCTGGAAGAGCTGAAGGCTAAAGGAGATCCTTCCCTGAAAAATAGAAATTCTCCAATTCCACCTCCTTCTCCCTAAAGCATTTTCTTATTGCAAAAAGCCTCCAAATCTGGTGTAATTAAATAAAAGTTATATAATTTTTATTAAAATTTAATAAAATATTATAATAACACGTTAAATAAATATGTGTAATTATTTATATATACATATTTATACCCAAATTCTGGGCTCTTAAAGCTCAAAATGTCATCCTCACAAAAGGGATTGTTGGTATCCTACAAAATCTGGGCAATAATTAATATTATTAAAAATTAATAATCAGAATTAATTATTAATTATTGCAAAGTTTGAATCCAGCCCTGAAGTGAACACTTGTCTAAGTACACAATTAAATACTTGGATGGATTTGCTTCTTTCTGAGATTTAGGATGAATCAAAAGCATTCAAGGATTGGATTAAATTAATCAAATTAGTTAATTAATTGAATTAATTAATTAAAATCTGTGTGTCACCAAATTCCACGTGTTTCACAAATTGCTTGGACACCACAGCAATGGGGATTTAGGAGCAGCCCCTCCTTGGATCATCTGGCTCCAAAAACCAAAAATATTTCTATTTTTGCTAAAAAAAACCCCACCAGATGAAGCAGCAACAACAAAATTCCTGAATATTGAATATCCTGGAAAGAACACCCCAAAATGACAAAGCCCCTTGGGAGGTAAAAGGTTGGAAATTCTCAATTTTCCAGCACAAATGAGGGGATATTTTCACTATATTAAGTTCTCACACATGCAAAAGATAAAACAATCTGACCAGAACATCCTACAAAAATAAAGATGGTTAGAAATATCCTTTTTTTATCTCTGTAAGCACAAAAAAATAATAAAAAAAAAGCTTGTACACTTCCAAAAACCACAGTATTTCTGCTAGAAACAACATCTGCCCAACCCCAAACAGTTGGGCTGCTTTTCAACTCAAGGTCATGATCAAGGTTGGGAAAACACCCAAAAATTCAATTTTTCAAAGGATTTTCTCAGGAGCTGGGTGGGTGCAGCTCAGAGGTTTGAAGGTTTTCTGGACAGACGTGACCTCTTTATTTCTTTTCCTCCAGAAGAGGAAAGTTTGGGGAGGGTGTGTAAGGACAGGAATTTTCAATTTTTGTGTTCTCTCAAAGCAAAAAGAAGGTCAAGAAACAGCAGGAGCTGCCATGAACTCAGAAATAAATGAAAATAAGAAATAAAAATGAGATGTTAATATCACCAGATGCTTCCTTGATAACATCTCAATGAATTTGCCTGAAAATTTTGGATTTTTTGGCTGAGAAAATAAATCTCTCCCAAAATATTTTAAATTGAGGGATTCCATTTAATAGTTTGTACATTTAGGATGTGTCAGCACGTTCCAAAATAACCTTGGAGAAATCTGTGTCAGGTATTGGAACATATAATTATAATTTCAATGATTTTCTTGTCAGCAACAGATATTCTGATTTAATTCAAATTAGGTTCCCTGCTGCAGCAGCAGATTTGTGAGTTAAAATAATTTATAAGCAACGTTGTCTATATTCACTGATAAATCTTTGAACAGGAGAAAAATAAAAGGGAAAATAAACTTTGATTTGAACTCTTGGAGAGGCAAAATTGAGAATTTTCAGGAGTGGTTTTCCTCTAATTCCACTGGAATTTCAGTCAGACCTGCCCTAAATGATGATGAAAAAACAAATGCTGAGAGAAGAAAAACATGAATTTCATCATCTGCCCAACTCCAGCCCCCAACCAAGTGAATAAAAGCAAGAGGAGATAAAACAAAGAGTAAAAACTGATTTTAGGCAGGAATGCTCCATTCCCAATTTTCGTTTTCCCAGCTGAACTTCTCAGTGGATCTCGGCTGCAAATAATTCTTTGGAACTGGGGTTGTGTATTTTGCCAAATTCTTAAGAAATAGCTGCACTTAAACTGAATTTACTTCTTTTTTTTTTTAAGAATTTACTTTTTTAAAAAATAATTTACTCCTTTATTTTTTAAGAATTTACTTCTTTTTTTTTTAAGAATTTCCTTTTAAAAAATTACTCCTTTTTTTTTTAAGAATTTACTTCTTTTTTTTAAGAATTTCCTTTTAAAAAATTACTCCTTTTTTTACTGAATTTACTTTTTTTAAGAATTTCCTTCTAAAAAAATTACGCCTTCTTTTTACTGAATTGACTTTTTTTTAAGAATTTACTTTTTAAAAAAATTTACTCCTTTATTAAGAATTTACTTCTTTTTTTTAAGAATTTCTTTTTTTAAAAAAAAATACATTTTTTAAGAATTAACTTTTTTTTAGAATTTAGTTTTTTAAAGAATTTACTCTTTTAAAAAATTTTACTTTTTTAAAAGATTTTTTTAAATTACTTTTTTTAAAAAAAGAATTTACTTCCTTTTTAAGAATTTTTTTTAAGAATTTCCTTTTTTAAAAAGAATTTACCCTCTTTTAAAGAATTTACTTTTTTAAAAAATAATTTACTTTTTTTAAAAAAAATTCCTTTTTTTACAAGGATTTACTTGTTAAAAAAATAATTTACTTCTTTGGGTTTTTTTTTTTTAATAATTTACTTCTTTTTAAAAAAATAATTTAATTCTTTTGGGTTTTTTTTTTAAAGAAGGGTTTCAAAATGCTGCCTGCTGAAGGCCAGGATGCTCTGACATGACTCCAAATTAACAGAAAGGATTCATTTGCAGCTCAACTTGGAGAAATCTTAATTATCACCACAGAACAGCACAATTAAAGCACATAAAATAAACATTGAGCAAAAAATGAGATTTTTTTCCTAAATAACAAAGATGCAACTCTGGATATTCAGGAATTCAACTGCATCAGAAATTTCTGTTCTGTACAATGCAGAAGAGTTTGGGTAAATTAAAGGAAATTAATTAATTAATCCTCGTGTAAAGGAATGCAAACAAAGGGGTAAATGGAGAGTAACCATGAGTGATACAACTCTGAATATTCAGGAATTCAACTGCATCAGAAAATTCTGAAATTTCTGTTCCATACAACACAGAAAAGTTTGGGTAAATTAAAGGAAATTAATTAATTAATCCTCGTGTAAAGGATGCAAATAAAGGGGTAAGTGGAGAGTAACCATGAGTGATACAACTCTGAATATTCAGGAATTCAACTGCATCAGAAAATTCTGAAATTTCTGTTCCATACAACACAGAAAAGTTTGGGTAAATTAAAGGAAATTAATTAATTAATCCTTGTGCAAAGGAATGCAAACAAAGGGGTAAATGGAGAGTAACCATGAGTGATACAACTCTGGATATTCAGAAATTCAACTGCATCAGAAAATTCTGAAATTTCTGTTTCATACAACACAGAAAACTTGGGTAAATTAGAGGAAATTAATTAATTAATCCTTGTGCAAAGGAATGCAAACAAAGGAGTAAATGGGGAGTAACCATGAGTGATACAACTCTGAATATTCAGGAATTCAACTGCATCAGAAAATTCTGAAATTTCTGTTTCATACAACACAGAAGAGTTTGGGTAAATTAAAGGAAATTAATTAATTAATCCTCATGTAAAGGATGCAAACAAAGGGGTAAGTGGAGAGTAACCATGAGTGATACAACTCTGAATATTCAGGAATTCAACTGCATCAGAAAATTCTGAAATTTCTGTTTCATATAACACAGAAAACTTGGGTAAATTAGAGGAAATTAATTAATTAATCCTCATGTAAAGGATGCAAACAAAGGGGTAAATGGAGAGTAACCATGAGTTAAAAACCCAGATAAAATAAATAAAAATAAATGTAGGATAAATTCACATTAATCAGTGTTCATTCCTAAAGGCCACTCCACTCATCTCCTTTATCCAAACACTCCTGACACAACAGAATCTGTGGGCACAAAGATGGAAAAAAATAAGGATTTTTTTCTATTTTCCATGAAAAAAGGATAAATTCAATGTCTCAGGGCACTGCTCCTATTCTGAGCATCCTTTTCCAGGTTTTTTTGGGTTTTTAGGGTGCCCAGCTGAAATCTTAAAATAACAGCAGCATCCAAACTCTCTCACTCCCCTCAGATTTTTAATTTTTTTTCTGATTTTACCTCCAGGACTCCCAAAAGAGATGGCCAAGAAAATGCCAAACCATCTTCCTGTTCCCACAGGAAAATCAGGAATTAAATTCTCCTTGATTTGCCCTGACCCTTTAGTTCCCCTCTCTTAATTTTTTTCTAAATGAAACCCAGAAATCTCAGCACAAACCTCAGAATAAATTGGAATAAACAGCTGTAAAGAGTGGGATATATAGATAGATATATATATATTTATATATATTTATATATATATAAAACATAATAGATGTGCAGATGTGTTTTAAGTCAGCATCATTAATTGGAATAATCATCTGATAATTAATTTATTAATTAAGGTGAGGCACAGGAGGGGAGGCACCTGCTAAGGAGAAGGGGCAGGGTTTAGTGACTTTAAAATATTGGATTTCAGTGATCTTTGGTAGGAAAACATGACAGGAATACAGAAAAGAGAGTGAGAATGAGCCAGAATTTCAGGAAATCAGAGAATTTCAATTGAGATTAGGCAGGAAAATCACAGAATTTCAAATAGAGATTAGGCAGAAAAATCACAGAATTTCAAATAGAGATTAGGCAGGAAAATCACATAATTTCATATAGAGATTAAATCAGGAAAATCAGAGAATTTCAAATAGAGATTAGGCAGGAAAATCACAGAATTTCATATAGAGATTAAATCAGGAAAATCAGAGAATTTCAAATAGAGATTAGGCAGGAAAATCACAGAATTTCATATAGAGATTAAATCAGGAAAATCAGAGAATTTCAAATAGAGATTAGGCAGGAAAATCACAGAATTTCAGATCGAGATTAGGCAGGAAAATCAGAGAATTTCAAACTGAGATTAGGCAGGAAAATCAGAGAATTTCAAATAGAGATTAGGCAGGAAAATCACAGAATTTCAGATTGAGATTAAATCAGGAAAATCACAGAATTTCAGATTGAGATTAGGCAGGAAAATCAAGAGAATTTCACACAGAAATTAGACAGGAAAATCACGGAATTTCACACAGAGATTAAATCAGGAAAATCTGTTGATCACATGAACCCAACATTTCAAACATCCAGGAATCTCATTTTGGGGAAAAGAGAGAAAAGAAACTTTAATTATTAAAACCATCCAAACTGAAGCATGCCATGACTCCTGAAGGAAATAAAGAACAGAGGAATAGAGAGAGGAAATCTATTCCTCTGAAAAAAAAAAAAAATCCCATTTTTTGCCCACTGGGGCAAAACAACTGAAATAAATTCCTAAACAGAGTGAGAATTGGCCAGGCTGCATTTAAATGTCTCTAAAATGTTATTTTTGATCAAAAAAAAATAGCTCAGAGGTGAGGAGGATCCAAGTGAAGGGAGTTTGCTGCCACTAATCTCAGTTCCACCATGGAAATCCACACAGGGTTTACTGCTGTGTGTAAATTAACTCCTTAATTTAATGTTTTGGATTAATCTGGTTTTAATTTAATCTCTTCTGGAGCTGTTTAGGGTGGATTTCAAAGCTCCCTGCATGTGGGATCTCCTGGTGAATCTGGATCTCCTCCTGCTTCCCTGCTCGCTCTCCCATGGCAGGCTGGCATGGAGATAATCCTTTAAAAATTATTATTATTAAAAAAAATCCCAATTAATTCAACCTCCTTCACAGGCAAATTTTAATTAGAGATACAACCAGCCTATAGATAAAATTGCTGAACTTGAATCATTAAATATTTCCAGGAACTGTGTGGGGGATTCTTAATACAAACAAATCTACCTGAGCACTGGGAAAGAATAAAAAAATAATAAAAAATAAAAGAAAAACAAAACTCTGCACCCACTGTGAGGAGGAGCTCATTAAATGAACAGAAGCAAACTTGTTTTTGTAACTTGTCCCACTGCAGAGCAGGGGAAGCAAACCAAACCTGATGGATCCCCTGAGCTTGTTTTCATAGTTAACTTTTAATAAATGTAACACACTCCACCCTCAGAGCAGAGCAGGGCTCAGGTTCCAGCAGGCAAAAAAAAAATGAAATATTTAGATTACATTACAGCTGGGCCATTAAAATAAGCAGTGGTTTGTACTGCAGACAGGTATCAGGATCAGCTGGGTAAAAGATGTGTCAGCTTGCAAAGGTTGAGCTCCTGGGGGGTTTTTTTGTATTTATTTTTTATTATTTGTACTTACAATGGTGCTTTCTGATGTCAGCAAGCAGAAAAGCACCACGGTGCTGGATGTTGTATCAACAGAATTAATGTGAAAAAAGAAAGTTTATAAATTTTAGTGAGAAAATGAGGAAAAGAAAGGAGAAATAAAGGTTAGCAGGAGCAGGCACAGACTTCAATTCAGCCTCACTGTGCCCAAGCATTTTACAAAGTCCAAGCCTAAACAGAATTTATTTTGTATTTCCAAGTCTCAGTTCAGTGCTTTAATTACACCTCCATACAAAACACCCAATTTTTTTCCAGCAGTAACAATTCCCCAACTTTTAGGGGAATTAAACTCCCCTTGGAGCCTGAATTCTCCCTCCCTCTAAAGAGCTGTGGCTGATCCAGGTACTCAGGCCTAGGACTTGCTCTTAATAATCCCAATTTTGCTCTTAATAATCCCAATTTTCAGATTTAAAGGCTGTTGCTCCAGATTTATTTGATTAAATCAAGATGGGGATTTAAGGTCACTTAAGGACGTGGTTCAGCCATGGATTTGGCAGTGCTGGTTCAAGGTTGGACCCCACAATTTGAAGGATTTTTTCTAAGCAAGTGTATAAAATAAAAGCTGAAAAAAGCCACTGAACTGCACAGGCAGAGCCACCAAAGTCAGGTTTAGGAGCTGTTTCAAAGAATTAATAACAATTAAACTAAATCTACTCAACATCTGTGGGGTTTTGAGGGGAAAAAAAGCTTTTTTTAAAAAAAATAAGATTTCTCTTCCCAGTGCACTCATTGCAAACCACATATTGCTCATGTGAGAGAACAGATCAGCTAGAAAGTGGCTCAAAAATCAGGAAAAAAAGGAAAAAACCCTCAGTGACAGAACAGATCAGCTTGAAAATGGCTCAAAAATCAGGAAGAAAAGGAGAAAACCCTCAGTGACAGAACAGATCAGCTAGAAAATGGCTCAAAATTCAGGAAAAAAAAGGAGAAAACCCTCAGTGACAGAACAGATCAGCTAGAAAATGTCTCAAAATTCAGGAAAAAATTTAAAAAAACCCCTCAGTGACAGAACAGATCAGCTTGAAAATGGCCCAAAAATCAGGAAAAAAAGGAAAAACCCCTCAGTGACAGAACAGATCAGCTTGAAAATGGCTCAAAAATCAGGAAAAAAATGGAAAAAACCTTCAGTGACTTTACCAAAGGTTGGATTAATCCCAAGCAGGAAATATTCACCCCCTGAGCCAGCCCTGCCTGTTTACACCACAGCTGTCCCAGCCTGACCTGGAGCCAGGTTCTTACACAATCCATCATTCCCCTCCAGCCAGGCAAACCTGGCCAAAAATTAGAGAAAAAAAAAAAAACCAAACCCTTTTTACAAGAAACTCACTTGTTGCACCATCTGCTGCTGGCCAAAAAGATATTTTCAGTAAATGTGCATTATTATTTTCGGTAAATGGGTATTTGCAAAGGTTTGTGTGGTAAATTGTGAGGGTGAATGAGCAGCTGAAGGCCCAAGCTGTGTTCAAATAAATTGAATTTTTCTCAGTGTTTCAACAGCTACTCAGTGATGAGGGAACAGGGAAAATACAGCAGGTAAACACTGAGAGAACAGGAATCTTCAGAAAAGCTGTTTTTATTAGTTGTGCCCTCTGCTCTCCTAAAAACATTCAACAAAATCAAGGGTAAAAGATAAAAAATGAGGAGGAGGAGACAAAAACACAGAGGAGGAAATTCTCCACAGCAGCTTTGTCAACATTACCTCGCTCCTATTGCAGCACCAAAAGTTCCAGGGTTTTTTTGGGGTCCAAACCCCCCAAAAAATAAAATTCCAGGCAAATCCACCTGCCCATCCTTCAGCTCTGGAACCTGAACATCACCTTGAATTTCCTCACATCCAAGCCACACTTGCAGTTCTGAAACTTTCCATCTGCACAGCTGAAAATCCTTGCCAGAGTTTTGTTGCCTCAACATCTCCTGGCCTGGTTCTGACCCATCCAGGTTCCCTCTGTGGGCATCAAACCCTGGGACAAAGCTGCAAAAAAATCTTTTTCCTAAACTGGTATTTTTAGCACATGGTCCTCACTGCCAGCTCCATGTTTTCTACAGCAAGTAAGAACCACTTACTTTAGTTTTATTTTATTTTAATTCATTATTTTATTTTATTTAGTTTTATTTTATTTTATTGTTTTATTTTATTCTGTTTTGTTTTATTTTATTTTATTTTATTTCTATTTTATTTTATTGTTATTTTACTTTTATTTTTTTATTATTGGATTTTGGTTTATTCTGTTTTGTTTTATTTTATTTTTTCTATTTTATTTTATTTTATTTTATTTTATTTTATTTTATTTTATTTCTATTTTATTTTATTTTATTTTATTTTATTTTTATTGAATTTGGGTTTATTCTGTTTCAAAAAAGACAAACTCCTACCTGTAACTGACCTATATCAGCCTCTGTCACCTGCTTGCTCAGTTTTCAAACAAGGATGGAGGGAGGCATCCTTTCATGTGGCTCTTTAGTCTTGAGAGGATCTCCTTAAAAACACCAGCAAAAATACCTCATTAAAATTCGTGTTGCAGTAACTGCCCCATAAAAAAACCCAAATTGTGGCCTTGCTACTCCAGAGCACAGCAGAGTCCACCAAAAAATCAGAATTCTTTTGTCCAGCCTGCTGCATAGCCCTGAATAAACCTGGAAAGTTTTCGAAGCAAAGAACTCAGCCCAAAAATTTTTCCTTGCTCAGTCTCAAACTCCTTGGCTAAATTTAAAATTCGTGTTGCAATAACTGCCCCATAAAAAAAAATCAACCCAAATTGTGGCCTCACCACTCCAGAGCACAGCAGAGTCCACCAAAAAATCAGAATTCTTTTGTCCAGCCTGCTGCATATCCCTGAATAAACCTGGAAAGAGTTTTCCAAGCACAGAACTCAGCCCAAAAAATTTTCCTTGCTCAGAGTCTCAAACTCTGTGGCTAAAAAATTAAAATCTGTGTTGCAATAACAACCCCATTAAAAAACCCAACCCAAAACTTTGACCTCCAGAGCAGAGCAGAGTCCACCAAAAAATCAGAATTCTTTTGTCCAGCCTGCTGCATAGCCCTGAATAAACCTGGAAAGAGTTTTCCAAGCACACAGCTCAAAATATTTTCCTTGCTCAGAGTCTAGAACTCCTTGGCTAAAATTAAAATTCGTGTTGCAATAACTACCCCATAAAATAACCCAACCCAAAACTTTGACCTCCAGAGCACAGCAGAGTCCACCAAAAAATCAGAATTCTTTTGTCCAGCCTGCTGCATATCCCTGGATAAACCTGGAAAGCTTTTCAAGCACACAACTCAGCTCAGAAATTCTCCTTGCTCAGTCTCGAACTCTGAAAACAGGAACAGGAAAAATGAAACTTCCAAGGTTTTGTCTGACATTCCTCTGCTTGCTGGACTTTTACAACAGATTTCATTCAGTGCCCATGGAATTCTGTGGATGTAACACCCAAATTTACTGAGTTTTTCAAACCATTTATGTCTAACCACTTTAAGTATCAGCAAATCCCAAACTGGTTTGGGTTGGAGAGGATCTGAAATCCCATCCAGTGCCACCCTGACCTTCCACCATCCCAGGGTGCTCCAGCCTGGCTTTGGACACTTCCAGGGATGGGACAACCACAGATTTTTTTGGGAAATCTGTGCCAGGGCCTCCCCACCCTGCCAGGGAAGAATTCCTTCCTAATTTCCCACCTAACCCTGCCCTCTGTCAGCCTGAAGCAATTCCCTTTGTCCTGTCACCACAAACTCTTCCAAACAATCCCTCCAAACGTGGATAAATAAGCAACTCCCGCTTTCGTTTCTCCCCCTAAAATTATTCTGTGTATTTTTTTAAAAGCTCTTATCTCTAAAAGCTTTTCTAATTATGAAATTATAGCACAGCAAGATATTGTCAGTCACAATTCCTGTTTCTAACTCCTCTTAGGGCAAGGGTGAAAACAGGGATGCTGCATGGCCTCCATAAAAAAGGGCACAAAATTCTTCCCGTGTCCCTCTTCTATTAAAAATAATTATAGAAAAATTATATATTAAAATATATATTATTATATATTAAAAATGATCCCATTCAGCTCACAATCCTAATCCCAAACTGGATCCCTACTGCTTTTAAATCCCATTTCCTCACCAGTTTTCCACCAAAAGCTTTCCTAATTATGAAAGCAAGACATCTGTCAGTCACAATTCCTGTTTCTAACTCCTCTTAGAATGCAGGGATGCTGCATGGCCTCCATAAAAAAAGGCACAAAATGCTTCCCATGTCCCTCTCCTATTAAAAATTATTCACAATCCCAATCCCAAACTGGATTCCTACTGCTTTAAATCCCATTTTCACATCAGTTCTCAACCAAAAGATTTCCTAATTATGAGAGCAAGACACCTGTCAGTCACAATTCCTGTTTCTAGCTCCTCTTAGGGCAAGGGTGAATGCAGGGATGCTGCACTGACTCCATTAAAAAAAGGCACAAAATTCTTCCTGTGTCCCTCTCTTATTAAAAATGATGCCATTCAGCTCACAATCCCAATCCCAATCCCAATCCCAAACTGGATTCCTACTGATTTAAATCCCATTTTCTCGCCAGTTCTCAACCAAAAACTTTCCTAATTATGAGAGCAAGACACCTGTCAGTCAGGACTCCTGTTTCTAACTCCTCGTAGGGCAAGGGTGAAAACAGGGATGCTGCACTGCCTCCATAAAAAAAGGCACAAAATTCTTCCTGTGTCCCTCTCTTATTAAAAATGATGCCGTTCAGCTCACAATCCCAATCCCAATCCCAAACTGGATCCCTACTGCTTTAGATCCTATTTTCTCACCAGTTTTCAACCAAAAACTTTCCTAATTATAAAAGCAAGACATCTGTCAGTCAGGACTCCTGTTTCTAATTCCTCTTAGGACAAGGGTGAAAACAGGGATGCTGCATGGCCTCCATAAAAAAGGCACAAAATGCTTCCTGTGCCCCTCTGCTATTAAAAATTATTCAGCTCACAATCTCAATCCCAAACTGGATCCCTACTGCTTTAAATCCCATTTTCTCGCCAGTTCTCAACCAAGGACACCAATTTTTAGCAGTGCAGTTGGAAAGGCAGCTCTTTTGCTGATACCTAAGGAATGCTCCAAAAGCCACTCCTCGGAATACTCCCTGAAGAAGAATAATCAAAGGAGTCTTAGTTCACACAATGGAAAGAATGAGGATTTGAACCTCACCCAAAGGGTGGCAGAACAGACACACTCTGCTCTTCCAGGGACTCCTCCTGCCCCACTCACAGAGGGAATGGAGCAGAGGAGCCACAACCATGCACAGAAGGAATTTTTATCCAATTTTGGACAGATCACATCTTGAGGATGGTTCAGCTCTTCACTGAAATTCTCTCCCACACTGGAAAAGGGCAAAGCCTCAAACCAGGTTATTGTACAGAAAATAAAACACAAGAGAATGCCTGGATCCTCCACATTCATCACTCTGTGCTTCTGGAAGTTCCTGATAGTGTTTTACACACAAAGCTCTGGAAACACCAAATATTTAAAAGCAGACAGAGAGGAATTCCTCCTGTAGGATCTGTCACACAGATTCATTATGAATCATTTGGATCCCACACAGCTGTCAGCGTTTCAGTCATGAGGGCCCAGGCATCACAAGCTCCAGCTTTATTTTTAGATGTATTCATTAGCTGTCATTTTTTTTTTAAATCATCAGAGAATTAACAGAATTCTGTGTTCCTGTGTGGGGCTGTAACCTGAGAATCAACAATGTCACTGATGGGAAGTGACCTCTGAGCTTTGCCCCGAGGAAAGAATCAGTGGCTGGAATTAATTAAATCAGCTGATGACACAGCTCCTTGTCTGTACAAACACACCTCAACCATCACCTCTCCTAAATTTCACTGCTGCTGGATGCTGTCACGTTCATGAGGCTGATCCTGGAACGTCCCTGCTTGGTTTTCCCACCAACCAGAATAAAAACAGAAGCTACAAAGCACTGAATATTAATGCCAGGGCACAGCATTTTAAAGCCAGCATCATGTCTACAGATGGAGCCAGCAGGAAAGCAGAGTAAGGGCAGAGCCATCCCTTCATGATGAGGGGATGAACTGGCACAGGGAAAAGTGGCAGAGCAGTAAATTAAAGTATAAGCAGAGCTCAGAATGGATTGTGACCCTCCCACACCTCCTGCACCTTCCAAGGAGAGAAAACACACAGAACTTTAATTCCATGATACATCCACAACACCCAGCCCTCATCCACTGCATCTTTCAGAGCCGGAAACTGTTCAGCACATCCAATTTTCTGAGCACAGGATTTATTCCATGATTTCAGGAGCCAGGAAAGGCCGTGCCTTAATTACAACAGCATGTGCAGAGTTGCAAGGAGGCAGCTCCCCATCCCCAGCTTCCCAAGGAGGCTCCAACCCTCCAGGAAAAAAACATTTGCTCTCCTAACACAAGGAGCGCTTTTCACATTTCACAGTGAAAAATTTTAGGGACTTGCCAAGTGACCAAGCCAAATCTCAACTTGGCACAACTGGGAGGGACACCAGGACACCACAGGGACACCCAAAATGTCCCTGCAGCTCCAAGGGTCACTTCCAGAACATCCAGGGAAGAGCTGCTCTGGAGGAGATTTTCAAGCACATAAGGGAGACATTAGAGAGATGCAGCTCTGGTATGGTTTGTGGCAAGGGCAGCTCGAATTGCCTGTTTGCAACAATTAAAAGGATGGAGCTGTGCCAGGGGAGTTGGGAGGGATTTTTGGGAAAGGTTTTTTCCCCCAGAGGGTGCTGGGGCACTGCCCAGACTCCCCAGGGAACGGGCACAGCCCCAAGAGCTCCAGGAGGGTTTGGACAACGCTCCCAGGGATGCACAGGGTGGGATTTTGGGGTGTTTGGGCAGGGCCAGAAGCTGGACTGGATGATCCCTTCCAGCTCTGGATATTCCATGGTTCTACAAAAAGTTTGCAGACAAGAGGATGAAAACAAAGCTCATATTTACTATTAACACTCACTAAGACAGCCAAAATCCATCTGAATTTTCTTCTGATTTTCCCAAATATTCAGATTCCGAGAGGCACAAACACACAAGGAACAAAACATACAAAATAAATGCAAACAAAGATGTGACAGCTCAGGAGTCCCACGTGCAGAGTCACTCTGAGCTGTCTCAAGGCAATGGATTGTCACCTGAATGCTGCTGATTAAATAACAGAGCCAGAATTTCCAGGTCTTGATCCTTGCAGCTCTTCATCTTCCACCATCTCCATTTCCAAGAATAACAGACAAATTTCCCCCCAGCTTTCAGACCAATAAGAAAATCCAGCCTAGGGTTTGTTACTAACTCTGTTTCCTGGTCAAAGAGCAAAACATCCCTGTGTGTTGAAGATGCCTCAGCAGAGTTTATATTTCCTAATCCTAAATTTCTGTGGCAGTGGGAACGATACAGATGCTGCCTGAACAACCCCAACCTCCTTTAGTGAAACCAAACCACAAACACAACTTGAATTTCTGTGACAACAACATGTCCCTGTCACTTGGAGAGGTGAAGGAGGAAGATTTACCAATAGTCAATTTCAAAGACATTTATTTTAAAAACAAATATTTCTTACGGTTGTTTCCCCCCTCCCAAAAAAATGTTTGCACAACCGAGAAAAACAAGAAGTCAATCCACGAACACTCCTATGGTTACAAGCCAACACTAACAACTCGCCACATCAGAAATACGTGTCAACAAACAATATCCACATTCCACCAGGGATAAAAACACAATCAGCATGAAAGGCTTCGGGTCTCAGGGATAAGAAAGAGGCTGCACAACACATCCAAGGATGCTTGGGGTGATCCATCTCACCAAACACAAAACCTGCACCTCAACCACGGCGTTATTTTGGAGTCAAGTCCGCACGAGTTTCTCACAAACCTGCTCCCTTTTTTTTTTCTTTTTTCTCTTTTCCCCTGGCAAAGCATTTAACTGTGCAAAATTGCCTTGCCAGCGACAGATGTGAGTACAAAGAGAAGTGATTTGCTACAAAAGGATTAATACATTTTGAAAGTTACTGTCTGGCAAACTGTCAAAGGGACTTTTATTGGTTTATTTTATTCTGGCTGTCGCTAAGCCCGCTGGCACGCAAGCCACACTGGAGTGCAGGGAGCAGAACGATGTCAAACATCCCCTGGGTCTGGTCACTGAGCTGCCTCTGGTCACCACAGAGGTCATTTCAAAGTCCAGCCCTGCTCTTCTCCAGCTCTCCCAGCTCAGCGTGTGCCCTTGCAAGCGGACGTTTGGCCACTGACCATTTATCACCTGTCTGACTGACCACTGACCGTGTGGCAGCGTGTGACCACCGAGGGTTTGAGCTGCTGGCCGTGCACAGGCCCTGGTTTGGCCACCAAGTTCTTGTCACCCTTTCCGACAGGGACTGTGTGACACCCATCTGACCCTTGACAGCTGCTTGACCACTGACCATTTCACCCCCGTGTGACCTTGGAGTGTCTGACATCTGCTTGACCCCAGTGGATTTCACAGTCGCTATCTGAGCCCAACCCCTGGACACGTTTGACCACTGACCGCTGTTACCTGCTTGACCAGTGACCAGTTCACTCCAGTTTGACCACCAACACCTGACAGCCATTTGATCACTGACCATTTCACACCCGTTTGACCGGGGAGTGTCTGACACCTGTCTGACCCCGAGGATTTGACAGCTGCGGTCTGAGCACAGCCCCTGGCACCGTTTGACCCCTGACCACTTGTCACCGGTTTGACCACTGACCATTTCACACCCCTTTAACCACTGACCACTCCACACCCTTAGAGCACTGACCCCTTGCCCTCAATTTGACATTCATTTGACCACCAACCACTTGCCACCCGTTTAAGGACCGACCACTTCACACCCATTTCACCACCAACCATTTGACATTCATTTGACCACCAACCACTTATCACCTCTTTCACCACTGACCATTTCACGGTCGTTTGACCACTGACCACTCTTCTCTCATTTAACCGCGGTTCATTTCACACCCGTTCAACCAGGGCCGCCTGTCACCCTTCAGACCTTCGGGATCAGACACCCGAGGATCTGACAAACGAGGATCTGACAAACGAAGATCTGACAAACGAGGATCTGACACCCGTTCGACCTCCGAGCTTTGACAGCCGCCGTCCCAGCGCTGCCCTCGGAGCCCCTTTCTCCTCACCCCGACCCCTCAGCGCCCGGCCCGGGCCAGCGCCCCGCGGCCCCTCAGGCACGCCCGCCCTGCCCGGGCGCTGCCGCGGCCTCCCCGGGCGCGGTGACAGCTGCGGCCGCCCGTCCCCGCCGCCTCGCTGCGGGCCCGGGGACACCGCGACAGCTTCAGCCGGGCTTGGGGAGCTCCTGCCGGGAGCACCGGGGGGATCCCGGGGCACCGCGGGGCGCGATCGCCTCAGCCCCGAGCCCGCGGCGGGGCCGGCCCGGCGCGCCCGCCATGTTCGCGGCGCTGCCGGTGCCGAGCGGGGCCGGCCCGGGCCGAGCCCGGCAGGTGCCCCGGGGATGCTGCCGGCCCTGCCCGGCCCCCGCCGGAGACACGGCACCGAGGGCCGGGGGTGCTCCCGGAGCGCGGCCGCTCACCCGAAATCCTGGTCCATGGACTTGAAGAAGAACTTGTAGCTGTGCACGGGCCGGTTGCTGAGGACATTTTTAAAATCGGCCAGCGTGACTTTCTCCGGCGGCACGGGCAGCTTCACCAGGTACGGCGTCTCCTCCTCGTCGATGTGGTAGATGATCTTGGTCTCCGCCATGGGCGAGCGGAGCGGGGGCGGCCGGCCCGGGCCTCGGCCGGCGCTCGGCTCCGCTGTCGGCCTTGCCCACAGGAAGGGAGCTCTGGGCTCGGGCTGGCGCTCCCTGCACTGCTCTCTAGCTGCCCGACCCGGGAACGGCAGCGCGCCCGCCCCGCCCGCATCCTCCGGCCGCCCCGCCGGCCTCGCTGCGCCGCCGCCGCTGCAGCGCTGCCCGGGCCGGGGGCGGCGGGCCCGGCCTGAGGGGGAGCGCGGCGGCCCCGGGCAGCGCCCTCCGCCCGCTCCGCGCCCCCGCTCCGCGCCCGCAGCGCCCGCACACCGCCCCTGCCGGCCCGGCGGCACCACGGCCCGCACGGACGGGTGGGGGGCGGTGGGTGGGTGGGAAAGGGAAGGGGATGGGAATAAGAATGGGGATGCGATGGGGATGGGGAAAGGGAAGAGGATGGGATGGGAAAGGGGATGGGAATAAGAATGGGGATGCGATGGGGATGGGGAAAGGGAAGAGGATGGGATGGGATGGGATGGGATGGGATGGGATGGGATGGGATGGGATGGGATGGGATGGGATGGGATGGGATGGGATGGGATGGGATGGGATGGGATGGGATGGGAAAGGAAAGGGGATGGGAATAAGAATGGGGATACGATGGGGATGGGGAAAGGGAAGAGGATGGGATGGGAAAGGGAAGGAGTTGTGAGTAAGAATGGAGATGGGATGGGGATGGGGAAAAGGAAGAGGATGGGATGGGGATAAGGGGATGGGAGTAAGAATGGGGATGGGATGGGGATGAAGAAAGGGAAAAGCATGGAATGGGAAGCAGATGGGAATAAGAATGGGGATGGAATGGGAAAGGGAAAGGGGGTGGGAAAGTGAAGAGGAATGGGGATAGAGATGGGATGGGATGGGATGAGATGGGGATGAGGGAAGGGAAGAAGATGGGATGGGAAAGGGAAAGGGGATGGGAATAAGAATGGGGATGGGATGGGGAAAGGGAAGAGAATGGGATGGGAAAGGGAAAGGGGATGGGAATAAGAATGGGGATGGGATGGGATGGGGAGGGAAGGGAAGAGGATGGGAATAAGAATGGGGATGCAATGGGGAAAGGGAAGAGGGTGGGATGGGAAAAAGGATGGGATGGGAAAAGGAAATAGGATGGGGATAAGAATGGGGATGAGGAAAGGGAAGAGGATGGGATAGGAAAGGGAAGGGGATGGGAGTTAAGAATGGGGATGAGGAAAGGGAAGAGGATGGGATGGGGATAAGGGAGAGGGGATGGGGATGAGGGAAGGGGATGGGGATAGGTAGGGAAAGGGAATGAGGATGGGAAAAGGGGATGGGGAGGGAAAGGGGATGAGATAAGAGAAGGGGTTGAGAATAAGAATGGGATGGAATGGGGGTGAGGAAAGGGGATGGGAGTGAGGATGGGGATAGGAAGGGAAAGGGAATGCAGATGGGAAAAGGAAAGAGGATAGAGAAGGAATGGGATTGGGGAGGGAAAGGGAATGGGAAAGGGGATGAGAATAAGGATGGGGATGAGGAAAGGGAGGAGGATGAGAATAAGAATAGAGATGGGGAAAAGGAATAGGATGGGATGGGAAAGGGATGGGGATGAGGAAAGGGAATGGGATAGGATTGGGGAAGAGGAAAAGGAAGGAGGGGATGGGAATGGGGACAGGAAAGGGGTAGGAGAAAGGAAAGGAGATGGGAATGGGGGTAGGAAAAAGGATGGGAGAAAGGAATAATAATCTGTATCTTGCTGTAATAAGTTGTGTTTTATTGTAACAAACTGTATAAATTCACTCACAGTTGAGTGAGCAGAAACTCTGCCACCCCTTTCCCGTAACTCACCCATGGCTGGCAAACTCCAAGGTATAGGAGGGCTCCAATTGGCAAAAATCTCCAAGAGCATTGTGCAAATTGAGGGGCCAGACGGAAAATCGGCCAGTTTGTCATAAACTATAGGGCTCCTTTGTGGGGGAGAGACACCGTGTCCCAGTGTGGGGTCAAATTTGTTATCTCTAAAACCCCCCAGGATTTTTAGAAGCGCCCTACCCAAAAGTTAACGTGGCTGGGTGACACCCCAGTCTGGGTAAATCAGTGGCCACTCAGTGAGGAGAAGCTTAAGGGGCTAGAGGAGCTCGTAGAAGAGTCTCAGTTCTGGGCTGATAACCCTCTGAGAATGTTGTCAAAAGTCCTTCTCTCAAGCCCCAGTGCCAGAAGAGTCAGGATGCATCCCTATCGTTCTCAGAGGTTGTTTATTGTCTCTTATCTTATATTTTGTTCTCCCCAGCTAGGGTGCTACCTGCAAAGCTGATTGTTGTTGACTGACCACCCCAAGGGCAGTCATAATCTTTTACACTCTGTACTACGTGTCTTATATTTACAGATAAATACCAATATCTACACCTAGACAGTGCATTTCTACTCTAATCCAATCCACAAGTGCCACCACCACAGCAGAAGATGGAGGACAAGAAGAAGGAGCAGGACAGGGACACGCCCAAATTCCTCCATCTTGTCTTCTTGAACCCCCCATTACACCCCAAAATTCTACATCTACACCCAGTGATAAATTAATATTACACTAATCAAAGTCTTGTGGTTTGTCTCTGGAGCCCTTGTCAGGGTCTGGGATCACCCAGAGCACCCAAAGGGATGTCCTGGGTTTCAACAGAAGAACAATTGGCCAAAGGTCACATAGAGGAGACAACCAGCCCTTGGAATTCCTCAGTCTTTGTAATAAAGAAACCAGGGAAGGATAAGTGGAGGGTCTTCCATGACCTCTGAGAAATAAACAAAATAATTGAGGACATGGAGTCACTCCAACCAGGGATGCCCTCCCAACAATGCTCCAGCAAAACTGGCAATTAGACATCAGACTGTTTCTTCCAAATTCCTCTACACCCAGAAGATGCTCCAAGGTTTCCAGGAGAGAAGTTATTTTCAACAGAATAGAGGGTGGAACAGGCCTTCTGTGGAGATGGTTTAGACATCAACCCAGCAAATACCTGATACTCATCTTATCTGCTCATCAAGAAGTTGCATCCCAATACCTGGTTTCCAAAAATCAAATCAGCTGTTCAACCAGAGAAATGTATAAAAACAGTTTGTGAGCCATGGGGGACTCAGTGTGATAGAGGCCGAGTCTGTGGTTCACCCAGCTCCAATCCCAGGCTCAGAACTGACTTTGATTGTGGCTTTTCTCAGATTTTCCTATTGCTATTTTTCAATAAATTCCTTTATCGAAAAGTATTTCTTAGTAAAACAACTGAGCCCTCCCTTCTCAGGCAAAAATTTTGCAACAACATTTCCCACAATAAGTGTTTGTGTGGAGGGATGGGACAAAAGGGAAACCAAAGCTCTGAGCACCCACCCAGAGCTGTCCTGGCTGGTTTTCATCCACCTGCAAGGATTTCTCTGTAAAAGAACAAAATTTTCACTTACAAATTTCACTTTCACAAAATTTCATTAAATTCCTTTATCGAAAAATTGGCATTTTCATTTATAACAATCACCTCAGGAACAAACGTGATCTGGGCCTCACAAAAACCACCCCAGCAAGCACAGAAGAGAGGAGATAACTTTCACACTGCAGTCCAACCAGCAGCTAATCCATTTAAAGAGAGGACACAGGAATTCAGGGGACACCCCTGGCCTGTTGTGTCTTGCAGAGCTCAGACCTTAATTTTCAGCAAAAAATAAATAAATACAAGGCACCAAATCTGTTGCTAATAGTGCTGTGCTCTCTGTGATAGAGGGAACAGTCTTGCTGGGCCCTGCAGGGAGCAGAGAGTGTCCTGAGGCATAAAAGCTGCTCACCCTTTTCTTCATTTGCACAGCAGTTATCACACAGGGAATAAGCCAAGCCTTTAGAAAAGCCATCCTTTGAATTATAGCGATGCTTGTTGCTTGTCTGGGGAATTCTGAGAGCTCAGCACACTCTGGGTGCTCAGCAGAGTTTTGTAAGAAGCTCCTGACCTCAATTACTGCCCCAAGACAGTAATTTTGGTTTAGGGACTTCTAAATTTTTACTGGAGAATCTCTAAAACAAATCTTGAATGTCAGGTGGAACGCATGATCTTAATATTCCATGGGGAAACAACTGAGCCCTCCCTTCTTGGGCAAAGATTTTACAACATCATTTCCCACAATAAGTGTTTGTGTGAAGGGATGGGACAAAAGGGAAACCAAAGCTCTGAGCACCCACCCAGAGCTGTCCTGGCTGGTTTTCATCCACCTGCAAGGATTTCTCTGTAAAAGAACAAAATTTTCACTTACAAATTTCACTTTCACAAATTTTCATTTCATTTTGGTTGTTGGCAAGATTCATAATTTCACTTTCAAAAAATTTGATTTTGGTTGTTGGCAAGATTCAAATTAGTTTCATTTCAGATGTTGGCAAAATTCAAAATTTCACTTTCACAAAATTTCATTTTGGTTGTTGGCAAGATTCAAAATTTCACTTTCACAAAATTTCATTTCAGATGTTGGCAAGATTCAAAATTTCACTTTCACAAAATTTCATTTTGGTTGTTGGCAAGATTCAAATTCATTTCATTTCAGATGTTGGCAAGATTCAAAATTTCATTTTGGTTGTTGGCAAGATTCGAAATTTCACTTCCACAAAATTTCATTTCATTTTGGTTGTTAGCAAGATTCAAAATTTCACTTTCACAAAATTTCATTTTGGTTCTTGGCAAGATTCAAAATTTCACTTTCACAAAATTTCATTCCAGTTGTTAGCAAGATCCAAAATTTCATTTTCTCAAAATTTCATTTCATTTCAGTGGTTGGCAAGATTCAAAATTTCACCTACACAAAATCTCATTTCATTTTGGTTGTTGGCAAGATTCAAATTCATTTCATTTCAGTTGTTGGCAAGATTCATAATTTCACTTTCACAAAATTTCATTTCAGACGTTGGCAAGATTCAAAATTTCATTTTGGTTGTTAGCAAGATTCAAAATTTCACTTTCACAAAATTTCATTTCATTTCAGTTGTTGGCAAGATTCATAATTTCACTTTCACAAATTTTCATTTCATTTCAGTTGTTGGCAAGATTCATAATTTCACTTTCACAAAATTTCATTTCAGATGTTGGCAATATTCAAATTCATTTCATTTCAGATGTTGGCAAGATTCAAAATTTCACTTTCACAAAATTTCATTTCATTTTGGTTGTTAGCAAGATTCAAAATTTCACTTTCACAAAATTTCATTTTGGTTCTTGGCAAGATCCAAAATTTCATTTTCTCAAAATTTCATTTCATTTCAGTGGTTGGCAAGATTCAAAATTTCACTTTCACAAAATTTCATTTCATTTTGGTTGTTAGCAAGATTCAAAATTTCACTTTCACAAAATTTCATTTCAGTTGTTAGCAAGATCCAAAATTTCATTTTCTCAAAATTTCATTTCATTTCAGTTGTTAGCAAGATTCATAATTTCACTTTCACAAAATTTCATTTCAGATGTTGGCAAGATTCAAATTCATTTCATTTCAGATGTTGGCAAGATTCAAAATTTCACTTTCACAAAATTTCATTCCAGTTGTTAGCAAGATCCAAAATTTCATTTTCTCAAAATTTCATTTCATTTCAGATGTTGGCAAGATTCAAAATTTCACTTTCACAGAATTCCATTTCGTTTCAGATGTTGGCAAGATTCATAATTTCACTTTCACAAAATTTCATTTCATTTTGGTTGTTGGCAAGATTCAAATTCATTTCATTTCAGATGTCGACAAGATTCAAAATTTCACTTTCACAAAATTTCATTTCAGATTTTAGCAGGATCCAATCCAAGCCAGTTTAAATTTCTCCTGGGTCTGCTCTGGAAGATCTGCAAGGTTTTTTCCCATTTATTCTCCTGCTGTGTGCAGGGGACCTGGGGCAGTCACTGACGAAGAAATGGAGATGTTAAACACTAGAGGGAAGCAAAAGACTTTGCAGTAACCTCTGCAGAGCTCCCCTGGACCTAAACACAAACAGACCTGAGGAAAATCAGAAATAACAGGAGGAATTTGCACTCTCCAAACCCCTCTTAATTTAGAAATGTGTGTTAAGGAGAGAGATTGCCCCACTGGGAGGGGAAAAGAGAACAGAGCACAAGACTGGTGTGGGTTTTCAAACACTTCCATGGGATGCAGACCCTATAAATGATAAATTCTTTGGATTATTCCAGCTCCTCCGCATCATGACTCAATCTCTTTTCTTCCTTCTGCTTTTCCTACCTCTCCTTAGCAGCTGCAGCCCTTTTTAAAAAAAAAACAACCTGGAGAGTCACACTTGAGCAAATTCCCTGCAGGAATTGTCTGCAGAGCAGCTGATCTGCTGAGGCCACACAGAGACCTCTAGGAAATTGGAGTTTTTTGCTTAAAAATGTTTATTTGGCTCTTTATCCTCCTTTATTCTCAGTGTTTCTTCTTCCCCTCAGAAATTTGTTAC
Source organism: Acrocephalus arundinaceus (assembly GCA_021534815.1). NCBI lineage: Eukaryota > Metazoa > Chordata > Aves > Passeriformes > Sylviidae > Acrocephalus > Acrocephalus arundinaceus. The sequence goes on along the minus strand of JAJEOU010000287.1, from coordinate 6,689,944 downwards.
AAGTCCCTCTCACCTGGTAAAACTCCCTCCAGACTGGGAGGCAGAAAGGAAACTGGGACAAACTGGACTTCACTTCAGACAGGTGAAAGACAATAAAAATATTTCTTTTTTTTTTTAATGGTCTGCTGGTGTTCTAAATGAGCTTTTCCTTGTTCCCAGCCGCTCTCCTGGAAAATCAGATCCATCCACAGAGAAAAGGAAAGATGCCTCAGAAATAAAAAACTCTGTAGAGAGAGCAGCAGAGACCAGTAAAGCCCCACAGCAGCTCCAGCAAAGATTATTTGGGTGCTGATCACCCCAGAGAAGAGGGGCTGGGGATTGGCAGTGGGATTTCCACCAGGGAAGAGGGAAGATAACACTTTTACCAGAGTTAGACAAAAATCCTGGTGTGCTAAAGGCATTTTTTTGGCCAGTTTTTATTTTCATATCCTGCCTTGATCCTTGGAATCCTTGTCCCTGCAGTGTGCAGCCAGGCTGTTTCCATCAGTGTCCCTGGGAGAACTCTGCTGGGCCAGCTGGGGAAGTGCTCAGGGGCTGGAATGTGCAGCAGGAACTTTGCAAGGTGTTAGTCCTGCAAGGAAAAGAGGAATTTGGGCTGGCAGGGAGATCCAGATTCCAGCAGGAAATGTTATCTTCCCTTCTGGACCTGCAAACTGAAATCCTCTGGAAGGGCTGCCAGCCTTCCTCTGTGCTGGATGGTTTGAGCTCCATCTCCAGCTGTGGGTTTGTTCCTTATACAACATTTCTGGAGAGCTGAAATTCCTCTGGGAGCCCCATGACCCTGTCAAACAATGATTTCCCATGTGGAAATCTAATTGGAATCACTGGAGTAATTTATTGGATCCAATCTGCGCTTTGTCAAGCACTCGGAGATGAAACACCCCTGCACTGTTATTGGGAGGAATTAGCTAATGCTGGCAGAGAGAACACCTCCAAAAGGGCAAGAAATAAAATCAACCTGAGCTGGAAACTCCATTTTATTCTCCTTTATTTCTTAAATGTTTGGAGAGTTAACAGACTAAAACAGGTAAAAATTAAGCAACAATAATAATGAGAATTAATTCTGAAAACCCAAGATTTATGGAGGAAGTTCTTAGGCTAGAGAGTGTGCACAGAGCAGAAAAGAGGGATTCTAGTTCTAGTTTTAGTTCTAGTTCTAGTCTCAGTTTTAACCCCTTTAAGGTCACTTCCAAACCCTCTTTCCTTGTCCCACATCAAGAACTCACAGCCCATTTATTACCTTAAAAAACTTTGATTTCTCTGCCCTCATCGAGGCAAAGTTCTCACTGAGGGGCACCTGCTGTACAAATACTGGGGATTATTATCATTATTATTATTATTATTATTATTATTATTTTAACTAATTGAATATAAAATCTATGTCTCAGGAAACCAGGGAGACTGTGATGGGGCAAAGTGTACAAAAAATAATGAAGTTTATCAAAGTGCAGCAGTTCATTGGCACAGAGAAAAAATTACTTTGGTAACTCAGGCCAAGTGCTACACACATGAAAAAAAGTGGTTTCTCCACACGAGGCAAGTCCCAGCTGAGGGAGAGAAAGGCTGAGATGAGAAAAAGACAGAGAAAACCAAATTGTTTGGGAAGAGGAGCAGAGCTCCTGCCCCAGCCCCGGGGAATTCCATGTGGAACTCTCTCATTTCCCTGGATTTCCCAGCAGTGCCAAAGTGCAGTGGGAAGGGCCTCAGTGGCTCCTCACCAGGGTTTTAGGGCAAACAGCCTTTGTTAGTTCCTCTGCATTAAGAAATAATTTAAAAAAAAAAAATCTGCAGTTGTTCTTTTTCTCTTGGTCACCCAGCACTTGCCTGGCTCTCTCTCAGCCAGAATTTTAATTTGCTAAATTACAGAGTGGCTGCTGGTGAAAGTCACGGTGGGGATCTCCAGGCCAATCACACAACATTCCTCTGCTGAGGGGAAAGGGGCCAGGATCCCATCCCAATCCTTACCAGGGAGGGTTATCCTGGGTCAGAATCCCATCCTGATCAGGGAAAGTTATTCTGGGTCAGAATCCCATCCTATCCCATCCCATCCCCATCCTATCCCCACCAGGGAGGGTTATCCTGGGCTAGAATCCCATCCCATGCCATTATGTCATCCCATCCTATCCCATTATCCCATCCTATCCCATAGATGCCATCCCATCCCATCCTGATCAGGGAGGGTTATCCTGGGCCAGAATCCCATTCTGATCAGGGAGGGTTATCCTGGGCCAGAATCCCATCCCATTATTCCATCCCATCCTATCCCATCCTCATCCCATGGATCCCATTCTCACCAGGCAGGGTTATCCTGGGCCAGAATCCCATCCCATTATTCCATCCCATCCCCATCCTATGAATCCCATCCCATCCCCACCAGGGAGGGTTATCCTGGGCCAAAATCCCATCCTAATCAGGGAAGGTTATCCTGGGTCAGAATCCCATCCCATGATTCCATCCCATCCTATCCCATCCTCATCCCATGGATCCCATTCCCACCAGGCAGGGTTATCCTGGGCCAGAATCCCATCCCAGCCCATGGATTCCATCCCATCCCACCACGGAGGGTTATCCAGGGCCAGAATCCCATCCTGATCAGGGAAGGTTATTCTGGGCCAGAATCCCATCCCATTATTCCATCCCATCCTATGGATCCCATCCCATTATCCCATCCTGATCAGGGAGGGTTATCCTGGCCCAAAATCCCATCCCATTATTCCATCCTGATCAGGGAGGGTTATCCTGGGTCAGAATCCCATCCCATGATTCCATCCCATCCTATCCCATCCTCATCCCATGGATCCCATCCCCACCAGGCAGGGTTATCCTGGGCCAGAATCCCATCCCATTATTCCATCCCATCCTAACCCATCCTTACCAGGGAACATTATCCTGGGTCAGAATCTCATCCCATTATTCCATCCCACCCTATGGATCCCATCCCATCCTGATCAGGAGGGTTATCCTGGCCAGAATCCCATCCCATTATTCTATCTGATCCCCATCCTATGGATCCCATCCATTATCCCATCCCTACCAGGGAAGGTTATCCTGGGTCAGAATTCCATCCCATTATCCTATCCCATTATCCCATCCTATCCCCACCAGGGAGGGTTATCCTGGGCCAAAATCCCATCCTAATCAGGGAAGGTTATCCTGGGTCAGAATCCCATCCCATCCTATCCCATCCCCATCCCATGGATCCTATCCCCACCAGGGAGGGTTATCCTGGACCAGAATCCCATCCCATTATCCCATCATCCCATCCCCAGCAGGAAAGGTTACCTGGCGTGTCTGACCATGACCCAAATCCCAACCAGTGATCAAAGCAAGGATGAGGAACTCTCAGAGCCCTTCCCAGCCCTTGTTTCAGGGAATATATATTTTTTCTCCCCTTAAGCTATTCTGCAGCCCAGGAATCAGATAAAATATTGAAATTGAGTTGGTGAGTAACCCCACTGTGAGCTGGTGTCTGAGCAATTGGAGCTGGCAAGGAAAAATCTCCAACCTTTGACTCACAGACATGAAAAGGGGAGAGAAACCTTCATGACAATTATTTGAGACTGTGCCACCCTGATGGAAGAACCAGCACAGCCTCCTGCACCTGCAGGAATGCAGCCTGGTTCCAGGGCAGGGTAAAAAATCCCTCTCTGCCTCAGGGGAGGGTAAAAAAGGGGCTTGGATCAACCCCAGACCTTCCTCTGCACTAATCCTGGGCACTTTTTGGGAAAAGGGGCTTGGGATCATCCCCAGACCTTCCTCTGCACTAATCCTGGGCACTTTTTGGGAAAAGGGCTTGGGATCATCCCCAGACCTTCCTCTGCACTAATCCTGGGCACTTTTTGGGAAAAGGGGCTTGGGATCAACCCCAGACCTTCCTCTGCACTAATCCTGGGCACTTTTTGGGTGGATCATCAGTGAGGATGAATTTGTAATTTGTAATTAATTCCAAATCACCAAAGAATCTGTGGAGAGCCAGTAGAAGGGCTCAGAAATTAAAAGATGAGGATCTGCTCACCTCCACCTCCAGTTCTGTTCTGTTACTAATATTTTTACTGGTGGTAAATATAATAATTTTATCAATATAAATCAATTAAATCAATATTTTTACTGCTTGAAGGCATTGAAAATAAGCCCCCCAATACAATTATTCTACAACACAGCCCCCAGTAAAATACATATTAATATCTGTAAAAATATCCATGGTTTATCTGTCATTAAAAGTGCTTTGTTGTGACATCCCACCTGGTGAAGAGCCAGCACTGCCCCTCTAGGGTCTCACCCACCACATTTTTTGGCAGCTTTTGAGGAACCATCCCAGCCAGGGCAGTGCCCTGAGCTCTGTCACACCCAGCAGAGATCCCTGGTGCCCTTGGGAGGAGGAACAGGGGGTCTGGAGACGGATTTAAGTGCCTGAGAATGTTGGGATCAGTCAGACAAAACACCCAAATTGGTAAGAAAATGGCAGGGCTGGGTCCTGGAGATGTTTCCCCAGCTCCATTCACACAAATCCTCCTCTCTGCCACCCCCTCCAGGCCACCAAGCAGAGAATGGCAATCCCTGGCACCCTCAAAGTCCTTATCACCACCCTCACACCAGCAGGAAACAGCTTTTGCTTCCATGCCCCAAGAACTGATAAAATTCTACAGCTTTCCTGAAGTTTTGATTGGATTGGATTCCAGCACTGAATTTCTTCCAATTTTTTGGCAGCCCCACCTGACACTGTTCATAGGAGAACCAAACACCTCCCTCAGCCCACAGCTGA